>CAIGQZ010000690.1:12554312-12573735 GCA_903798205.1 Danio tinwini
AGAGAGGGGGAGAGAGAGAGAGAGAGAGAGAGAGAGAGAGGGAGGGAGAGAGAGAGGGAGGGAGAGAGAGAGGGAGGGAGATTGTTAGCATAAAAGGAACTCTGGTTTTACATATGATTGCAGTTGTTAACCTTTTTGCCATTGAGTGCAGTTTTAAATGTGCTATAAAGCAGATGCAGCTTGCTGGCAGAGGCTGTAACTAAAAAATACTGACCCAAATCCTGTCAATGAATGTTTTAAATACATTGACAAATTAAAACTTTATACACGTTTATGTTGGGGCACTGACTATACACTTATTTCACATGGCTGCCATTTTTTAACATGAACGAGAGGCTGCGGTGGGAAGAAACCCGGAAGTATAGGATCAGCACTGTAAACATTGCAACAACATGTTGTGATCTACAAACCTCCAGATGTTGCTGTGATTTCAGAATGCAAATATGGTGTAAACATCACTTTAATATAATTTAGTTAAGTTTATTTTAAACAATTAAATGCATATTAGGTATCAAACTAAATAACAATCTCTTTAGGAGTAATACGCTTAAGTGTCCTCCTAGACTTCAGTTCATGGCATAAGATAGACACCGTGGGGACCGTTTAAGTGGCGCTGAATGCATTCTTAAACACAGTTGATTTGCCATATTCACCAGTGTTTAACAGAAATGACTGTGATTGGCAGTGAAGGTCATCAGTTCACCAATCTTCACCAAGTGCAAACACAGATACAAGGACGCTGGAGCCTTTTAAAGCCGTGAAGATCAGTTAATTTGTCAGCGGATCGCTTGTCTGTGTTTGCACTCATAACATCTGCAAATCAGCAGTGCTTAAGAATGCGCTAACAGTGCTTTAATGTTAGCAAGAAATTGACGTTTTTAATACATTTCAGTACTGAAATTCAGTATCGTGACAGGTCTAATATAGTGAAAGAATCAGTTCATTAACTTGAGTTTGATAAATGGCAGCTAAAACGTGTTTGGGAAAGAAAACGTTAGCTAACTAGTGCCATTTCCCTTAATTTATCTGAAAATGAGGTCTGATATCCCATTTTATTTTCACAATCCATTCAGAACGAAATTATACATTTGTGTCACTTTCTCTTTGCTGATAAGATATACAGCCAGGTACACAACATTCCTGTGTGACTCAGGCAAAACATTCCAGGTTTCTTCCCACCGCAGCCTAGATTTCACTTTTAAAATGGTGGCCGCGTGAAATCAGTCTATAGAGGGCTCAAAAAAGTGGAAAATGAACTAAACTGACTGATTCTGAATATAAAAAACATATTACTTGTGTGTGTACCAATAAATACAAAATTTGTTAAAAAAATTTTTCTGAGACCTTAGAAAAAACTGAATGCAAACAAATATCATGAACAACTGATTTTGTTTCAAAACAATTTACAAAATGCAATTTTTAATTCCCTTTGGTCCCATTGTGACCCCCACTCCCACATTGCAGACATATTGTCTTTCATAAATGAATAATCCATAGTTTATCACCAACTAATTAATTTTCACTTTGGCCTGGCATTGTTAAAAATATGCATTTATTGGCAATAATAATTGAGTTCACATGTACAGATATTTGGCTGAATAGAATATGCATATTTGGCATGATATCCAGGGAGAGGGCTCCGAGCTTGGAGAGCGCCCCGAAACTCATGTCAGCCCTTGTCAGCCCCCCCCCCCCCCCCCCTCTTATTTACGTGGGAATCAGGTTTGGTTTAAAGGTGTGGAGTTGGGGTGGCTGTTTATAGTGGTTTGGTCTTAAACTCACTGGATAAGAGAATGATTGTCAATAATGAATTTGACTTGTCTAAATATCTACACATGCCCAAATTTTGTTTAAAAACATCACTAATAAAAGAAGGATCCAATTAAATCCAGTGCTGGGAAGCTAGTCTGATGCATGAATGTATTTCATGTTTAGAAGCAATGGCAGTAAACATGAGGCAGACATAACCACAAGTTCTTCCCACAAGAGTTAATAGTGTATACTCCACAGGGAGGGTTTCAGTTACATGGATTCAGATTTTTTTTTTAATCTCATTTCAATTACAGATTCAAATCCAACTGAAACCATGGAATCTAACTGCGAAATTGGCCACAATATTAATCTCTGCTAAACATAGCACTTGAATCTGAAGCCACAGTCAGGTCACATGATTTTTATTGTCGGTTATGAAAGTCATTATGTCAGATTATGCGATTTTGTCTTGATAAAATCTTGACTTGTCAAGGGTAACAAATATGGCAGACTACAAGTTCCTTCACGATCAGTCATCCCATGACGTCTATGACAATCGTTATTTCCCAAAGCAGTCACAAGTGTTGCTAAAACAATATTTCTTATCTTAATTTCATGTTATCTTAATTTCAATGTTTTTTTTTATCTTATTTCAATCTCAATAAGCACTAATGCTTGCTGTCAACTAGGCTACATTATTTAAGGGCGTTTGTTATGACATTGATAGGATCAAACGTGTTTCCTTTTTAAGATTTTTCTTTTAAATCTAAATGTTTATTTTTTCAGCCATGGAAGTAGTGGACGGGCACAAACAAAAATATAATTTGTATATTTTTCTAGAAAAAATATCTTTTTGAAACAAATTTTGTTTGATATAATTTGTATATTAATTTTAATGTTGTTGGTTAGTTATCCACTAGATAAACAAGAAAAACAAATAACATCTGAAAAGTGCATCAAAACCAGTCCACTATATGCTTCAGCAGCAAAACACAAACTGGTTTGTTAAATAAAATAAAATCTAGTTAAATAAAATCTTCACAGTTTCAGAGAAACCTATATTAAACTTTTTCCATTGTTAATGGCAAAATCATCCATTGCTGGTGAGTTTCAATTTAATTGGTTTAATCAAGTATTTTGAATTAGCAGGAAATACTTTTACAATGTATTAGCAGCACTGAACATGTTCCCAGATTACCTCGGAAGAACAAACTTGGTCGGAAGGCTGAGAGAACTCAGAAACTCGTTGTGAGAATAGAGATGTCTGCATATTTGTGCCAGTTTGTTGAATAAAATTGCTCAAAATATGAATAATAAGTAATAAAAGTTTGCATAATTAATGACTGATCTTATCCACATGTCAGGATTTGTCAGGATTTGGGCATGATTTCCTTGATGTAGAGTGTCGTAGGGATTCGAAAACGACAAATAAGTAAAGTAAATTTACTTACCCATAAGTAAATCTGCAGCCTATTTGATTACCTGTCCCGCGGAATAAAGGCAGTACCCGCAGATATACTGTAACTGAGAAAGTATGTGCTCCAATTTCCCATGTCACCCATTTGACGGAACTCATCATGAAGAACGAGGAAAAAATTAATTGGTATCGGTTGTCGTGAACTATGCCACACTACGCGAGAAGAAACGATTGAATCTTGTGTCACGATGCCCATTTGTCGTTTACGAATCCCTACGACACTCTACATCAAGGAAGTCATGCCGAAATCCTGACAAAATAGTGTGATCTGACCAGGGCTTAAAGGCAAATAATTTGTAACTCTCAGCCAAAACTACGACTTATTTAAAAAAAAAATTAACATATTAAAAAAAATTGAAAATACTCATTCATCTTTACGTTTTCAAGGGCACTAAAAATCAAAAAGAAACACTAGTGTGAATCTTCTTAAGTTTAGCCTGAAGATAACGCAAGTATCTGATGACATCACTGCCACCTACTAATGACTACGGCAATTAGCAAACACACGAGAACAACAGACTTCAGAGTCATGTTTATGCCCGGGGACCCGCATCCGAGCTGATACTGTCATAATTAGCCAATCCCGCTATCATTCTGACCAAAGCTCAGACCCAGCAGCCTTGAACTGTATTCATTTCCAGGAAAGACACAGAGGAGGGGGAAGTTTATTACGGCTGATTTCTGAGGCGGAGGAGACCTCGTACAACACGCAGGGTCTCAGAGTGCTTTAATTAGTCTTCTCCAGAGGACACACTGAGAGAAAGAGAGGAAATGACAAGCCACATCAGATCTCCAGTGCAATTAGCATAGTGGCTTTTTCATTTCTCTGGTGGTCTGTATCAAATGTTGAGTCACTGATAACACTGCGAGTGCGAGAGTTGAATTTCTTATATAACAGAGATATATGACAGCAAAGACAAATGAGATTTAAACACAAGGGAGAGATTTTGGGGGTAACAGCTAATTTTGTTTCTCTATTACATGGCAATTTAAAACATTTAGATTTTTGTGTTTGATTAGTACATTTTATTATGATTTTGCTGGGTTTGGGGACATTAACTGCTTTTTTTTTTTTTCATATGAATGAAATCATTTAATTTTGTACAAATTAGACACTTCTTTTTTTTATAGTGTTGACATTTGCCAAAATTGTGTCAGTATTATACATATTACACATATTTGAATTAAAACTATGCATTCGAAAACATTTTACTGTCACAATCAGCTCCTGTTTAATTTCTAGTGGCCCGTTTCCATTGAGTGGTACAGTACGGTTAGGGTTTGGTAAGCTTTTATGGCTATTTCCACTGCAAAAATGTACCAAAAAGCGAACCGTACCATACAAATTTTTAGGTTCCCTTCCAGAAGGGTACCTAGCACAACAAAAGTGTACCAAAAGATGGAGCAAGACACCCAGCGGAACGCTATTGGTTTACAGAGAAACGTCAACAGTGTGTACACAAGCTAGAATAAAAACAAAGAAGCACCATTTTTAAATACACAGCCAAGACATTACACTGTTTTAATATATACATATGATAACAAGCCATGGTCGACCCAAGCATAAACAAACCTTGTCGTTGTCTTGATGAACAGCCACAAAAGCCAAGAAGAAGAGGAGAATCTACCCTGTGCCGCGTAGTTGTTTACAAAGCCGTCTAAAGAGCGAGTGGCTTCGCTTTCTTGCTTGTGCTCGCTGCGCGTCTATATTTGAAATAATTAACATCTCGAGCTGATGATAACGTGCGTGTGATTATTAAAGTGCTTTCGACATTCTTTCAGAAACAGACAAACACAAGAGTGAAGCATGAAAAAACAAAAGAGAAGCCTGACAAAACATAGGAGCAAATGATTCTTTCAGCAACCTAAAACATGAACAAACTAACAAACATGTTTAACTATTATCATCGCCTTTTAAACTATTATGATCTCGAATGACAGAATTACTCTCTAACAGAGGTTACATGTGCTGGTGAAGATTACAGATACAGATGAGAGGTTTGCACTGTTGCGTGTTGTTTTTGAACCCAAATAAGGACTAAATGTATGCTGTGTGTAGTTTTTCTGTAATTGGTAACATATAGACCACCATTGGTACCCTTTTGACAGTGGAAACGCAAGCCTGATAAAGGTGACCAGTACTGACCCGTACCGTACTACTCTGTGGAAATGGGCCATAGGTTTTCATTATCTGTCCATACATTTACACAACACAATGTACATACATTTACACAACACAATGTACTAACTGGAGAAGTTTCCATTTACAGTTGAAAGCATTTTCATGTAAACATCCCTGTATTTGCTTGAATTTTAGTTTGTGTTACTATGATTTCTGATTAGTTTTTCCACATATTTTTTATTCTGTTGATATACTATAGGTTGTGTGTTTTGTTTCAGCGATATGCTTCATGTCTAGTATGCTATGTAGTATGAATTTATCAGCGTCTTGTTTTTCATTCATTCTGCATCACATCTCTTCTTGATTTAAACAACATAGACACTGTGACATTACAGGGCTCGACACAGTGAGCATTTCTCATGCATTTGTGGCTAAAAATAGATATCCGAGAACTGGAAAAAATGTAGGAGAATGTGCAAACAAGTCATTGCAGGTCCTTATGAAGTGTACAAACAATGTCTAAATTATTTTGTGGGGTGTAAAATTTGGGAACATGAAAGAAGGAAGAACAACACAAGTTCAAAAGGTTATGATTTTTCATTAAATAAATTAAGAGTTCAGATTTAAAAGTCTCTAAATGCTATTTATAATTTTCCTTTAAAATAAGCATTTTTCCTCAACCTTCTATGCTTATGTTCAGTTATTTCACTTTTAAGGCAATAAAAAGAATCTATTCATCACCAAATAATTGAAATTACTGAACATACACACAAGAAACATGTTCATTTAGGAAGAACATTTTAGATGGCGTTCAGAGATTTTTGCATCTGATCTCTTCAAATATTAGTGTTACACGTCAAATAATCTACAATTTACAGCGTGCATAAAATTTCATTTTTAATATAATAAGGCCAACAAATTGTATAATTTGTGATTGCATTTTTTCAGCTTCTGTGGTTAGTTGTTACTAACTATTTTTTTGTTAGCCAATGCAATTTAATATGCTTAATATAACACCAGAACTAAAATACAATAATCAGAAAATAATAAAAGCACTTCTTTCAGACTGTATGTCACTTAAAGAACATACTATTAAATATTTTAACTTTCTTGTCAGTATATAGCACAATTCCACCATAAATCTATAGCAAACAAACAAACAAACAAACAAACAAACAAACAAACAAACAAACAAACAAACAAACATATTTCTTACTGATTGATTTGTACTTGTTTAATAATTGTTTCTTTAATACATTTTAGCTTAATAGAGTTGAACCAAAGTTTTGTGTGTTTAGGAAACTTCTCAGTAAAATGAAATCATTGCAATATTCACTTTTCCTTAAAGGTGCAGTGTGCAATATCTGCCAGTAGAGGGCTCATATTCACAACAAACAAAAGCATAGTTTAATGATGCAATAACTGAGTATGGAATCATGGGGGTTTTGGTCTATATTGCTTTTTACGGGACTCCTGCAGAAATTGTTTATGGATGAGCTAAAGTATTCAATACCTATTAACATGGTAGTTGAAGCAAAGTAAAGCATGTCAAAGTGAAACAAGACCACTGAAGCAATGATAAGAGATGAATGCAATGCAGCACGTAAACAGCAGAGCTTTTACTGTGCCACAGTCAACCTATTTTGATCATGATTATATGTGGAAGAAGCAGCACTGTTTTATCAAACTAAATACATTTTAAGGTTTTGTTATAATGGTGATCTGTGTAGTCTAGTGAAACAACATAACAAAGCATCTTTGGTGTTTCCCTGTTTTCTATAAAGCCAATATGGAAATCGAGGGTGTGAGACATCCTTATCATGGCCACACATGACACAATCTGTGTCAATATTTAAAATCATTTATTTGGTGATCACATATTACTTTTGGAAAGTGTATATAAGTCAGCAAAATATATAACACTGTTCTATTGGTTTGTGGATATTTAATTTTATGTTATAATGAAAAAAACTTACATATTGTGTTTTTAACATTAACAACAGAATCACTGCAAATTGATATTTATATTTATTGCATAACAATATTCCATAAAAAAAAAAAAAAAAAAACATGCACCAGCTGTCTACTGTACAATACAAGCTTGAAAAGCAACTCAAAAATCATCCTACCTTGACTTTCCTGGGCCAGCTTGTCAGCGGTTTCCCAGTGTTCATAGCTGCGCAGGATGTTGTTGGTGATGTTGACATGACTGGCTGCCATGTGATGTATGCGTTGGGGAATGGCCACACTTCCAGAGGCCGAGGAAGAACCCATCGCTCCTGCGCCGCTGCTGACCGAGCTGACAGGAGACGGGCTCAGGGACATGGGGGACGGGGTACCTGTGCTCCTGTTCCAAAAACACACCAGAATCTTAAAAACCCAGTCCGCTGTTATCTTGAATCATTCAAACAGTTATTGAACTTTACAAATGTAAGCAAATTGTGTTACTTTCGATGTTATACTAATCATTGTGTATTGTGTACACCTGATTAATACTCTACTAAAGTCATTTTCTGTACAACATTTGGTAAGTCTTTATTTTGATTTATTGCAACTACATGCCAATTACTTGTTGTTATTCTACTTATAATCTCTTGAGAATTAGTTAGCATGTAGACGCAATGTACTTTAAATTCAACAACATGTGTTAAAGGGACCATTATATATATATTTATTTTAGTGTGGCAATGATTTCCCAGTTGACAAAAATGTTTTGCATACTTAAAAAAAAGACGACTTACTATTAAAATCATATGCAAAATAATTCACTCAATGTAATGTTTTCAGGTTCTTAATTGCAGTGTTATTATTCACTTTTTTTTTCTCCTAAAAATGCAATTAGGTAAAACCTTTAGAGTGCTTTAGTGACCTGCCAAAGTAAGACAGTTGTAAATATGTATATTTTCATAATTATATTGTTTTTGAAATATGGTAAACGTGAACTCCTGATTGTACTAAGCGTTTAAGCTAAACTAATTGAATATAACTTCTACTAACCTCTGCCATGTATTGCATTTGTCAAAACAATTCTCAAAAAATTACTTTTGCTGCTTTGTTTAAACTATGTATTTAAAATGAGTTGAAACAACACAACTCAAGTTATATTTTTGGAAAAACTAAATTGTTTTATGTTCAATTCACTTAAGTTTGTAAAAATAAAGAAGTTCTCTTAATCGATTTTGTTGGGACAACATTAAGGAATTCTGTGGAACTAAGCATTTTTTTAGAGTGAATATATAATTTAGCACAGTTAAAATGTTAACTTTTTATGTAATATTAAATTGAACGGTTAATCTATATTTGTTTATATTATAATAAGGTACTTGTACTTTAGTATTTTAGTCATTAGTAGGCCCACATGAAATCTGCGCGTGCAGAAATCTGCAGATTTTTAGCCTATCATTGAGTCTATGTATTTACTTGTGTAAATGTGTCTAAATTTATATTTATGTAGTTTTTAATTCAATTTCAGTAATATTATTGGGATATAATAATAGTAATAATAAAATGTTCATATGATTTATTTACAATACAGTTTGTAAAGTATTTTTTCTGTCTTTCAGTAGACAGATTATTTGAGAGACTTGCTTTGTTTACCAAATTAGTGGATCTAATTGGATTTGCATTATAAAAATTGGTCCCACTTTATATTAAGTGTCGCTTATACCTGTGAACTTACACGGTAACTAGATGTGTAAGTAGTATGTAATTACAGTATGTACACACTGTTATATAGTATTTACTTGTGTAATACTGGTGTAACTACACACATGTAACAACACACTGAATAGTATGTGCAAGTTCAAATGTGTAACAGGACATTAATAACACAATCTTTGGTGAACTACTTCTTTAATGTGAATTACTGATGTGATTCTACAATTTACCTTCAAACAACATATAAACATAAGGCATTTGTATATTTTTATATACACATACTTTCTTGGCAGAAGTTTGCTGTTGTTAAACAGTTGCACAAAGGCTTAGGTTTTATTTATTACACAGTAATTTGTGTCCATTTTACACTTTATATTGAGTGGACAGTTCCTGAGGATTTACCCTGTAATTACACTGGTATCACAAGGTGAAACCTTTAATGCAGCGTTAGTTCTGCCATTCTTATTCTAATACAGTGTTCAGAAGTACATGGTATGCAAACAGGTGTGGAAGTGGGAAAACACCTACAGGTGCAAGTTGTTGTTACACAATACACTTATGTAATTCTTGTTACAGATGTGTACTTTTTAGTGTAGTTACCAATGTCCTGTTACACATTTGAACTTGCACATACTATTCAGTGTGTTGTTACATGTGTGTAGTTACACCAGTATTACACAAGTAAATACTATGTACTAGTGTGTACATACACTGTAGTTACATACTATTTACACATCGGGTTACCATGTAAGTTCACAGGTATAAGCGACACAAAATAAAGTGGGACCTAAAAATTTAATAAAAGTTAAAAAAATGAAATATTTTTTATTTCATATATTAAGTTTTTAGTTATGATACTCCCAAAATAATTCCACATAAATCTGCAGATTTTTTTTACACAATTCTCTGCAGAAAAAGCAAAAAATATTTGTCTGGCCCTAGTCATTGGTCATAAACATTTATATTAGTGTATTTTAAAGCACGACAAACTATAATTAAAACAATTACAGTATTTGAAATATACACTGTAAATAATGGGTTCTACACAATTCCTTCATGTTGTCCTAACACAAATCAAGTTAACTTAATTGTTGTGGTATCACTTTATTTTGATGGTCCCTTTAACACATTTTGAATTTAAGTGACATTGCATCTACATGCCAACTAATTCTCATTAGATTATAAGCAGATTGTTAGATTGGGGTTAGGCTTAGGGTTAGTGTAAGTTGACATGTACTTGCAAAGTTTCTTTCAGTCAGTTAAATGTCTGTTAAAGGAGCGGTATTAGCAGATATTAAGCAGAAAGTCAACTAATGCTCAAATGAGAATTCAAAATAAAGTCTTACCATTGTTTTTACTAATTTAGCTGGATTGAACAAAACAAGTTAGTTGTCACAAAAAAACTCAAAACTTTGTGCTGACTCAGCTAATTTTAAATAAGAAGTTTGAACAATCAGGAAAAAAAAAATATTTTATTAGTGTACTGCACCTTCATAATATTGTGAGTGGATTTTTAAAAGTGTATTTAAGTGTAAAAGTCAACTCTCAAGTCATGTTTATGAGAAACAAGACTAACTAACTAATTTTTTTAAACTAATAGTTGATTTAGCAGCAATTGTTTTTTTTAAAGATACTACACTGTAAAAAATGCAGGGTTGCACAACACAAATCCATTAAGTTAATATAACTTATTTAAGTAGAC
Organism: Danio tinwini; assembly: GCA_903798205.1. NCBI lineage: Eukaryota > Metazoa > Chordata > Actinopteri > Cypriniformes > Danionidae > Danio > Danio tinwini. The sequence continues at coordinate 12,565,023 of CAIGQZ010000690.1, forward strand.
TGAACATAACATTTACGTTTTCCTAAAAACTCTCCAGAATTGTGTTGCTCATTTTAAATTAGTAGTTGGAACACACAATCTTTTTTAAGTGTAATTGACCTCTATGGCAAAATTCCATTAGTTTACTATGCATTTCCCCCTCTCTTTTTCTGTTCAAAGCAGACATGAAAGCACCATGACAGCTAAGTGCACTTCTGTTCTACAAGGGTAAAACTACCACACCACCACCACCACCAATACAGTACAGTATCTCAGTACATTATCAACAGTAACCTGCGGACACGGTCGTTCCTCCAGACAAACTATTCACACACATATTCATTGGTCTTTTTAGTGCGGCAACCACAAACAATCTGCTTCAGTGGCCTGTAATCCACTGATAAATGGAAACACACTCAAGCCTTGGCTGGTTAAATTATGCGGCCTGTCAACAGCCAGATCCTTTCATAGCAGGTTTCGGAGCTCCATTAAAATAAATAAACTCCCTCCGAGGGGCCAAAAGCAAGCAAAAAAAAGATTCATGAGGGTAAAAGGAAGAGGAGGAGGTCGAGGATGGATGGTGTTGATCACAGCTCCAGCAGGTACGACTGTCTCTTTATTGCTAATGCAGAGGCTGCAGGGTTTCGAGCCGCTGAGGCTAATTGCTTTTGACAGGCAGGTTGGCAGCCGAACAGCGGGTCTGGGCAGTGTCCGGCTGGAGGCCAGATCAGACACACGCACAAAGTCAAACACAGCACCTCCCGCCCCACTGCCATGGAGCGGACATGGAGGAGATGCTGCTTTTCCCAGAGTTCATCTCTTTATGCTCTTTCACTCATGACTGAGGCTTTATATCTCACACTATAGATTTTACCTACTTGGCAGCGGGAAGGAGATTCACGAGGGCTAGATTGAATCTCTTTCTAAGCTGGCAGAAATATAAAAGGACAGAGAGAGGGAGAGTAAGAAACGAAGCACGTACTTTCCATTGGCTCCCCACGGCGAAGGTGCTTGCGAGCTCTTTGCAGAATTCTGAGGGAACAAAAAAATATATGTTGAGAATATAGCAGGCAACACTGAAAAAAATATTAATCAGATTTACTACATTTACAAGGTAAGTGGTTGAAAACAATTTATATGGGCTGGATTTAAACAAACAAATGAAGTTGAACATTTATACATTTAATTAGTTTAAATTCATCCCATATAAATAGTTTCCAACCACATTGTAAAATTTTTTGTAAAAAAAAATAATAATAAAAAAAAACCTTATTTCCTTTCGCTTTTTCTTGTTCACTCAACTTTTAAAAACATCACCTACACTGACCTAAATTTTTATGTGCGTGGGGTAGTGGAGAGAGGGGAAGGATCAGCATTAGACCTCGAGGTGGAAACCGAACTCTAACTAATACAACCTTATTGTAAAGTGTTACAGATGTATTGTTAATAGTGCAGTTGATCATGGAGATTTGTAAAAACTGGCAACCCAATCACCAACAGCAAACAAGCTAAGAAATGTAACAATGCTTTTAATCATAATTGGTTAACATTAAATGCCTCTAATAATGACATGCAAATTTAAGGAGAACATGACATTCATAAAAAATATGAATTTAATATCAATATCTATTTTTTTTTATAAACAAAGATGCAAATGCACAAAGTCTTACTTTGAAATACTCCATTAGTGAGCGGGAATACTTCATCGCATGATCTTTCTTCAGTTTGAACATTCGCAAGTACAGAAGTGACAAACAACGATTGCTGAAAAAAGAGAAAACACTTATTATTAGGATCATGCATAATGTATTGAAGGGTGTTTAAGTGTTTATTTATATATAGATAATGCATGGGTCTCTTTTATGTCTTAGCTACTGATTTTTATTCCTTTTTGTTATTCAGTATGAAGCCTACACTAAATCAAATCAGAAACTTTTCACTATGCTGTTATTTATTCATTATTATTACTTCTTACTACTTTTACTCCAGGGGCCTGTTTCAGTAAGGAGGTTTAACCAACTCAGAGTTTAAACTTAAACTCTGAGTTGACTTACCGAGAGATTAGAGTTTTAATCTCAACTCACAGTTTTCAGTTCCAAAATCAATTAAAATAACATCAACTAGTGTAAATAAATATTTTTTTTTATTAAATGGAAACAAATAGACAAACAGAACTAAAGAAAAACAAACTGAGCAAAAAATAAATAAATAAATAAACAAGATAAAGCAAATAGAAAAACAGAGCAGAAAACAGTCCAAAACAAAACCAAGAACCAGACAAAAGGTCCAGAAAGCAGGAAAAAAGTTCAGGTAGACACTGCTAGAATTTAAATTGCACCCCTTCAAACAATGTGAAAAGTATGTTTATTTCCTATCATTCACAAAGCTGAACACTATCTATAGCAATGGAATCGAAAGTATCTTGACAACACCAAAAACGACAACAGCATTCCCATAAGCATCAGTGTGCAGTGAGGAAAAAGCAGCCAGTATCATGGGGTGTCTGACCTTTCAACAGTGTGCCTGCGAGACACCAGATGCTTGGGACATATGCACAGCCCCATGAAACCAAAACTAGCTTTCTCACATTTCTGACTCATCCATGCTATACTGAAGTCACATTAACATCTAAACAAGATGCCTGTCGTTTCTAAAGCAGGTCAGGGGCTTTTAAAACATCTTTTAGATGTGTGTTTATCGCGTATCAAAATCACAGGTCAAAATCTACAGGTTATATTGGCCTAATATCTGCAAGCCAGAGAGTAAACATGCTTTTACAGCTCTCATGAATGCATATAATATCACCCGAACTGTATTATGTCCTGGGTTTATAAATCATAAACGCAGCAGCCTCTGAAAATCCCTTTCGGCTGTTAGACGGCTTTCATTAACAAGCCTGAGAGACTGGCAGCTGAATTTCCAATCTGCGCTGATGACTGTCATCCCGCTATAAGCGCAAAACTAACCTTGACATTCAAAATAAACAAGCCGGCGCGGCGTGACAGGCAGGCAGAGCTTTTATCAGGCCGAGAATATGTTTCCGCCGTCACCATGTGGAAATCTTTCATTATCCTCTAATAGCTTAATGAAATACAGGAATAATGATCCACTCTAAGCTGATTAAGCGCTTTAGCAGTGTTTTAAAGCTTCCTTCCAGATACGGATGATTGTCATGGAGCGATGGCTGAGAGGAGATTTAACTGGCTGCTAGAGCAAAGCGCTGGATTTAGCTTCTGACGGGACGCGGGAACGGCGTTGGTGTTATAATACCACCTCTGACGCCCTTAGAAGGCCCTAATGCGTGTAACTTCAAAACTCAAAGCTCAGTAGGTTTATCGGTGCTGTTCACATTCTGGCCGACATGCACTTAAAATAATATGTTTTGGGGAATAATTTGACGTCACTATAGGCTGTTGAGGTTTGTCTTGTGTACATCTGGTCTAGTCTCGAAAAATTACTCAGGAAAGCTTGTCTAGGGGCCAATCACACAGATAAATGGTTTGTAATGCTTCACAGGGGAAAAAAAGACTCAGCAAAGAGTCTGTGTGAATGAGCTGTCTTTATAGTCCTAGTAATAAGTCAATCATGAGCTTCCAGCTGTGTGTGTGTGTGTAATCAGAAACTGGTTACCCTATTTGAACTATAGTTTAAGAAATTGATTTGTCATTTAATTATTACAGGATTTTACTGAGTTGTTCATAAAAAAATTTACTGAGTTGTTCATGAAAATTAAATATCAATGCATTTTCATTTATTATTTGATCGTTTGATTTATCATTTGGGCAGTTGTTTTGAAAGTTTGATTTATTATTTAAACTTTTTAGGCCTTTGAATTTTCATTTTGTTAAGCAAAAGAACTTCCATATATATATAACAGTTAAATAAAACAGTCCACAAGCGATAAATCTTTCTGCAGCTGTTCAAGTTAGACTTTTTACAGTGTACTGACAGAATAAAAAGAAGTGCGCTGCGCTGCACTTTTAATGTCGCTAGGCAACCACTGACTAAGCTGTGTGCTGTTCATATTATTATAATTGTAACATTTAAAATTAGTCATATTTGTGAAGTCATACCACTCCGGATAACTCGAAACAATGAGCACTAGCCTCTTCTCCCTTTTAAAAAGTCTCCATAGTCATCTTGACAACACAAATGCTGCTGTCACGTCAACAGAAGCCCCGGCCTGATCTCAAGAGGAAACGTAACTATTTTAAGTTTTGTCAGTTTAGTGGTTAAAGCTGCCTTTTCACTGCACATGACAAACGACAAGCAACAGACCGGAAGTCATTCATTTCCAATGGATAGTAGTACGGAAGCTGCGTGTTCTGATCATCTCCGTATGCAGAAAATTCAGATCCGATTTGAGCTGAGGATACATTGAAATGTTTGAAATGTGAACTAATGCTATGCTACTGGCCGACTGGATATGATGTATTCCAGTGTTGTCTAAGCAGGTCCGTGAGCACGAGATGAGAAATAGTTGTTTTTTTTCATTATTTTTCAGAGAAAAAATAATTCTATTCATAAATGAGTCATAAAAAAATAAAAAAAATTATGTTGTCTCTTGCTTTTGCACTCTTTTATTTTGGACACCGCGAGAATCAGCTTCTCTACCATGGTGCACGACAAGACTGAAATTTCTGCCACAAAGGGGCGTATTCCAACAGTCGTGTCCGAATATCGTGTGCAGTGGAAATGCGGCTTAATTCATACGAATTCGTATGAGTTCAGTTGTATGAAAATGTATTATTTTAAAAAGGAGGCGTGGCACCCAACCCCACCCCTAAACCCAACCACCATTGGAGAATAAGCAAATCGTACTAAATTGTACGAATGAGATCATACACATTTATACGAATTAAAAAGTTACGAATTGCAGTGGGGTTGTGTTGGAAACTCCACCTCTGCTTTGATTCGACAATGAAAAAAGACGTGACTGATGTAACACTTTTTCTGCTCAGAGTTGACTTTTTTTTAACTGCAGATGCACAGAATGCAATGGCAAAAACGTGTGGCACAGCAGGCAGTTAAAATGCGAGGTGCACAGGGTGCTTAAGCAGCGCGCAAATTGTTTGCGACCATTAGTTAACCATTCAAAAAAGGCGCCGTCAGTGATGTAGTCGGGGCCATACTCACATATACTCCGTATGCCTACATTTTTCCATGAGCTGGGTATTATGACTTCTGAAGACCAATAATTGCGTATACCCTCGATATACTTGTTTTTCTGTTTAGACTTCCCTAATTTACGTGTATTTGCTTTCTCTTTAACTGTGTACTAACTGTTTTTTTAACTTGCATCTTAATTTGTTGCAATTGATGCAATTGAGTTTAATGTGCGCAATTCCCCGTCCCAGTCGCAGCAGCTGTGAGAAAATCTGACTTCAAGTCAAATGAACGATGTCTCGCTACAACATTCAGGTGAAATTTTAAAACAGCATGGATGTCGCCTTAGCCCCCCTATATTTCTATTCAGCCCACCCCTAAGTTTTGCGATTAGCTCATGAATTTTACTCTACTAAATTATTGGGCGATGTGCAATACAAAAAGCGCGTTTGGTGTGATCAAGGTCCTAATCAGCATTGTCTGTAATCTGACTGACCACAATTTGTATTTTCTTTGACATTTAGGTGATAATACTGTACATCAAAGCTGGATTCCATCACTGAATTACAAATAAACAAATAAAGAAAAGGACCATAGGGCACATTTTCTTGGAAATACACAGGGGCTGCTAACAATTTAATGACCGAACTACTTATTTAGAATTTTTTTTCTGATACTTTAAATGACTCCAACACAATTTACTGCACAGCTTCTGCTCTATTATCTCTATTTAACAAATTCCTGTCACAAATTGTATTGTCCACTTTATGATGGCTGATATAAAATAAAGGATCTGGTCAAAATAATTTCCACTAATTTTAACTTTTCATCTAACATCTTACTTGTGATTTAGAAGTTCTAAATAATTCTTAAGGAAAAAGTCTAAATTGTGATATGTTAACTAAAAAGGAAACACATTTTTGAGTTTCCATCTCACAATTCTGTTCTTGTCTGAGATGAGAGATGAAACATTTTTAAGTTGCAGTTGTTTTACCTAGTTTCTGAGTTAACTGATGTAATCTGTGTAACCCTGAAGGCAATCTGTCTCTACAGTATGTTTACTTGATAATGTTCAACTTTAAAAACCTGGCAAGTTTTGTGAAATCAAGCAAGTAGCTCTTTCTGCAAAGTGCTCTCTGTAGAGACCTTGTAAATAAATAATAATAAACTAAAATTTTCACACAGGCATTCTGTTTTAAAAACTTCAAGCATGCCAATCAGATCTTGAGAAAGCTCTTCTTTTTGGCCATGGAACTTAATATCTAATTTTTGATCAAATACAAAGTAAATGAAAATGTTAATATTTGCTGCTCAAGAAACATTTTTTTTGTCAATATTGAAAACAGTTATGCAGCTTTATATCTTTTTTGTAAACTGTGATACAAATATGTTTTTCAAGATTATTTGGTGAATAGGGAGTTTAAAATAACAGCATTTTTTAAACATCTATTGTTTTATTTATTTTTTTGTTTTATCATGTCTTTTTGTCAGTTTTTTAGTCAATGTGTCTATAAATCATGAATGTATTCATTTAAAAAAAAAACATTTTGAGCACAGTACATTTACCACAACTTATAACTTACCACAGTACAGCAAGCTTCTTCTCAGCTATTGTTGCGGAATGACTGGTGAAGTTCTTTAATCTCATTGCGTACCTTAATAACAAGAGTACATGTGTTAAACAAACTTAATGCATTCTCACAGTACCATGACAGCGTATTAAATCAACGCTGAGCAGCACCATTTACTTTCATGGCCTCTGATGTCAATAAAAGAAGCACCGCTACAACTGTAGGTTATGACAATTATCTGAAGAGGCCACTGACCTGATGAGCTCTACGGTTTCAGAGTACATAGTGTACGGTGACTTAGCCTCTAACGGGTCTCGTTCCATGGCATTGCCACACTCAATGAAGGAAAGCGCACCGTCGGCATAATTCACAGCTTTGCCGAATTTGTCCATCTGTGAAACAAAGGATGAGAGAATTACGGAATTAAAAAAAGACTGAAGTTATTTTCAAAGCTCTTAAAGGGATAGTTCACCCTAGTTCCCATTGTTTACTAAACCTTGACTTGTTCAATACATTTTTGAGTTTCTCCGGTTGAACACAAAAGAAGATATTTTGAAAAATGTTGAACCATGAATGTTGTAACCATTGACTTCCATTGTATTTGTTTTTTAATGGAAGTTAATGGTTGCAAGTTTTCAGCATTCCCCAAAATACCTTCTTTTGTGTTCAACAGAAGGGAGAAACTCATTAAAGGTTTGAAACAAGTAAAGGGTGAGCAAATAATCACAGAATTTAAATTTTTGAAGGAACTTTTCCTTTTAACTCATATGTAATAATAAACAAATAAACAAATAACATCGGAGGATGAAGTAAAGCCATTAGGTTGAGGTAATTCTCTTACCAAGCAACAAGAGTCAAAGGATCTGTACGAGAATTAGATTTACAGCCTCCCGACTGGCACATATTTTCAACTTCACGACAACTTTACGAATCAGAACAGTTTATTTGATGTGGTAAAGCGGTACGACGTGCTTTTCTTCACATTTAGGGATTATGTTTTTCATGGTGACTTATCGGCACGGCCTCATAAAGGCTAACTTTAACTCTCATGTCTCGTTTCTCAAACACAAACTGATCAATATGGCTAAACAACATCATGCCTGCCTCCAGAAGCCCAACTCCTCAGATGAGCACAAACAATAAGAGCATATCTCATCTCCATAGGAGCGTAAAATAGATTTACTGACCACTTGCCTCTGCCGGCACCTCAGGAGCCGAGTCCATTCGTTTTCAAGTGAGCCCTTCAATACGGACGCCCGGGATTCATTACACGCCTGCCACTGCGCTCCTGTAACGCTGGCAATCAATTCCCTTTACTTTGTATTCATGCCTAGGCCTATACATCGTCATAGCGCTTTATGACAGAGAGGATGTAACTCGCGATAATGGACAATGTCTCCAGAGATAATTGGCTGGATCCAATTATTAGCGGGTCTGGGGGTCTGTTTAGTAAATCTCTAACAAAACTCCCGCTTTATGAATGCTAAGGGCAGACACAAGGGCTCTCGCTCGCCTAGATTGGAAAGTCTTCAATTATAAAAGGTCTGCAGAGAGAGCTTTTTCTCAGCTTCCTAATGGCCCTCTGTAGCCGAAGGGTTATGTGTCCGTGTAGTTAAGAGCAGTGTGACAGTTATTTTTCATCTACTTTCGCTGAGTGCTAACTTCCCATCAGAAAGAAAGATCGCTAAAGAAGACGCTAATATCTCTGTTGCTCCTCGGCTGCGGCGAGGTTAGATAAGAACTAAATGGAGTCCTTGGCATTGCAGATTTTTCAGCCGCAGTAAAAGATGTCATCATTTCGTCTGTGACTGCTCTAGTGTCTTTAAAAGAGGACTCAGTAATATTACAGACAGTGTTCAGGTGATATCAAACTTAGGAACTTTTGATAAATTAATTATCCATATTTTCTGTCCAGCCATCAATTGTTTTTATATTTATAAAAGCTTGTAGAGATTAAAATTTGATCCAACAAAATTGTTTACAACTGAACAAAGCTAAAACATCTTCACTATAATAATAATAATAATAATAATAATAATAATAATAATAATAATAAT
>CAIGQZ010000690.1:12577401-12602509 GCA_903798205.1 Danio tinwini
TATTATTATTATTATTATTATTATTATTATTATTATTATTATTATTACTATTATTATTATAATCATTATTATTAGTATTATTATTATTATTATTATTTAGGGTATTGTTTATAATTTTTTTAAGTCTTCTTTACAATTTGACACATTCAAATCACTGCAGAAATGTTCTAACCAACAGGCTCATGTTCATATAGGCCTACAGTACATATTTCTGAATAAATAATCTACTATCAATTAAAACCATTAAGCCAAGCTTTGGAGACGTAACGTCAATTCTGTTTCTTGAAAAAATGACTGATGTATTGTGAGAGTAAGCGGTCAGTACCTCTGGTGTGGCGGCGCGGGACGCTCTATTGCACTCACTGTCACTGGAGCTGCTCTCGCTGTCTGAGTCAGACTCAGAGCTGCTCTCAGATTCACTGGAGCTTCCAGACGCTCCGCTGGAGTGACCGGCTGCTTCGCTGCTCCGAGCTGCTGTGCTTCCAGGAAGACTGTAGGCAAAAGAAAAAGAACATTCATCAACGGATATGACACACATCAATCCATACAAATGCGCCAGTGACAGCACAAATACAGAAAACAGGTTGTTTGCTAAATATTATCAACAACTAACACAGCTTAGGCTACAACTTTACAAAAAATCTAAACTTGTAAAGTGTGATGCAAAAATTTATTAAATAATTTTGTGGTTATGTGGAGATATTACGGTTTAGTTTAAGGCAAGAGGCACGCTGTAAAAAATGCTGGGTTCCACACAGATCTTTCATGTTGTCCCAACACAAAACAATTAGGTTAACCTAATAGTTTTTACTAATTTAAGTGGATTGAAAATAAAACAATTAAGCTGTCCCCCCATAAAACCTTTACAGTTTTTTTCAGTCACTAACAAGCGATTGTCCAACCAGTTATCACATTTTCAAAACTGTAAAGTCAATTAGCACAGCATCTTCATGTCAATCACGTCTTTTGTGGCCATACCATTCACACATTTCATGTCGTTTTCACCCAATATGCAGTCAGTGAATACATTTCTACAATGCTTATATTTTCTGAACAGACAAGCGATACCTCCCAACAAAATGGATTGGATTGTTTTTGTAGTATTTACGAATGTTAACACACAACATCCCACAACAGCAAAAACTATATTCCAAACCTTACCCTGCAAGCACAGGACATCAACATGACATCATATTGACTTTGTACCCCAAAGTACCCCAACATCATGGGGATGTTGGATTTTGTTTGGAAATAAAAATTGGGTTGACGTCAAAACCCAATGGCGGGCTGACGCCAGTGTCCAATGTCCAACCTAAAATCCACCAATTATCAACGTCTAATCATGTTACACCTTGACGTTGTGTGGACGTTATCACTATGACATCTATCATTGGACATTGGATTTCACTTTCCAACACAACCTAAAATCAACCAAATATCAAGGCTCAGTGGCAGGGTTTTGTTTTGTTTTTCAATTACATTTACACTTATACAGTAGGAGGACTTTGAGGAGTGATGTTGATGAAAACATGTGGCCTAGATAAAAAAACAGAGATTAAAAAAACAGTAATTTTTATTTTATTTTTTTTAGATCTCTCCTTTTTGCTGTTGTTTGTTTTGTTCAGAGTGCTCTTGGGTGTTTCATGGATATTTTGCTCACTGTAAGCAATACTGTAAAACAGTTTCTGTTCTATCATGCTGTGTTTCTACTGTATCTCCTGTAGTAAACAGTAAAGGAAAAAAATAATTAGCTTTTTATTGGAATGCTTTTGAATGTGAACATTACATACAGTTCCCAACCAATAAATTTACTGTCAAAAAGGTGGATTGCATGCATATACCTGTAATACTAAAACATAAAAGTCTCTGCAGTTTTTGTAATGTCAACAATAGCCAGTATTTTGAACCTAGTGTACTTTGATTGACTGCATGTTCCTTGTGAAGTGAAAACAAGTATTATTCTTTAACAGAATCATTTCATTTTGAGTCATATTTTCAGTGTTTTAGTAAAGTTAATGTGTGCAGAGAAAGATGAGTTCTATTTTGAAATAAAGAGTGTGTATTTACAAGTAGCAGAGTATTCACAGCTACTGTATAGGCTATTCCTGTCCTTTCGCATCCCGTCCCTTTGTGCCCCCTGGCGGCATAGTTGCAAATTGCGAATACCTAAAACACGTTCTTTCTCCTTTAGTGCGGCAGCGGGGCGACACGCGCCGGTAATATGGTAATACTTCTTTTATGTTCGGTCATCATACAGTAAACATCTGTCATTTTCTCATAAGTGACATGCATCTAAACAGTCTCTGGGTCAATGCGTGTAAAGATTTTGGACATCTTCTTGGACAATTTAAACGCTTTAAAACAGTTTGCTGAAATTATAAATCGCCCATGTCTTGAGGTAGTTCATTATGAGGCAATTTACCTTCTATGTGCAATTTGATTGGACAGGAATCAATCAAGGAATCTCCATAGACCAGAAAAAATAAAGGAGTGACTGCAGGTTGATGGAAAGTAGTGGATAAAAGTACCAATACTGCACTAAAAATGTACTCAAGGGAAAGTATAAGTACACATATTTAAAACTACTGTACGTAGTAAATTACAATTTCTGAGAAAAGCTGCACAATTGCAGTAATTTGCTACTTTACACCCTTGAACATCTACTGACTTTTCTGAAAGTTGTTAAAGAGGTTTGAGTACATATGTTCAGTTTTTTACAGTATTTTCTGAATTATTGAGTGAAGAAATACATTTTTTTTATTAATTAATCAAATACACTTTTAGTATTATGCATTATTTAGCATTTAATACAAAATATAAAGTACTATATTGCCCATTTAACCCCTTAAATGTAAAAACCTTTGACTCTAGTATGTCAGATTTTATTAACACACAATCAAATAAATAATGCTTCATTGGCACATTTAAAATTGTTACAATTCCTAATGTAATCAATCAATAGAGCAAGTGTAATTCTATTCACCTGGAGTGTATTGCACTAAACATATTGGCTAAATATTTAATATTTTGGTTAAACATTATTATTTCTTTCAAATGAAAAGGGGGAAATATACTTTCATTCATTCATTCATTCATTTTCCTTTGGTTTAGTCCCTTACTTATCAGGGGTCACCGCAGATGAATGAACCGCTAACTATTCCGGCATATGTTTTATGCAGCAAATGCTCTTCAAGCTGCAACCCAGTAATGGGAAACACCCATATACACTCATTCACACACATACAGTACATACACTATGGCCAATTTAGTTTGCCCAATTCACCTATAGTGCATGTGTTTGGATTGTGGGGGGAACCAGAGCACCCAGAGGAAACCCACGCAAACACAGGAAGAACATACAAACTTCACACAGAAATGCCAACTGGCCCAGCCGGGACTTGAACCAGCGCCCTTCGTGTTGTGAGGCGACAGTGCTAACCACTGAGCCACCGTAATGCCAGAAACATACTTGCTAATTGTTTAACGTTTTTGTTAGTATTTTATTATTAATATATATGATGATGCTCTGGAGTACTAACAAACAAAGAGTCAACTGAACCAACTGATGATGAACCACATCACTTAGCGAGACGCAGATAGAGAAATCTAAAAATAGAAAGAAAATGAGCAAGAAAAGAAAGGCTTTGTTTACTCCTCAACCTGCAGCGCTATTACTCGTCTCTGTCTCTGAGTTATCAGTCATGCTCAGCATTATTTACGAGTTCATGAAAGGCCACAGCGCTCTAATCCAATAAGTACTTCACTTCTCAGGGTATTCTCAGATGTGGCCATCCAAGATTGTTCTACATGGAGTCAAACATGCCAGAAGGAGGCAAATTAAATTCCTTCCAAAGGTCAGAACAGGCTGCTTTATGTTGACACTTCATTAGAGATTATGTTACGACAGGAAAAGGCGCTCTGCTCTACAGCTGTGCCAGCAAGACATGGGCAGCATTAGCCAGGAAAGAGGAACCAGTCCCAATAAATACATTCATGCCAAATCATGACATAAGATATGAAAGAAATGAAGAAGAAAAAGAAAAAACTGACCACTTGTTCACTCGTGTACAGCAAATAGCTTAAAAAATGTCTGACACTTAATGCATGATACAGTGAAAATGCATGGTTGACTTTTCTCTGAGCTAACATTTAATTTTATTTTACTCATTTGTATATTTTTATATATATTTTTTATGTTGGTATTTTATTAGATAGATAGATATTTTAAATTGCTGGGTAGTAACTGATTGCATGTAATCTAGATTAAGTAATGGGACTGAATATATTGAGTTACTGTTACTTTTTATGAAATATATGATGGGGTGATTGTATGGTCATGTAAATCCCATGCAAATTCATTTGTGATCCATGCTTCAAAATATAGGGTCAAATAAAAATTAAATAGATTAAGCACAATCACCTCACAGCAAGAACGTCGCTGGTTTGAGACCCAGCTGGGTCAGTTGACATTTTTGTGTGGAGTTTGTATGTTCTTCCCGCGTTCACGTGGGTTTCCTCCGGGTGCTCCGGTTTCCTCCACAGTCCAAAGACATGCAGTATAGGTAAATTGAATAAACTAAATTGGCCATAGTGTATGTGTGTGTGAATGTAAGAGTGCATGGATGTTTCCCAGTGATGGGTTGTGGCTGGAAGCGCATTCGCTGCGTAAAACATATGCTGGATAAGTTGGCGGTTCATTCCGCTGTGGTGACCCCTGATTAGTAAAGGGACTAAGCCGAAAAGAAAATATACGTAACATAAAATATGCGTAACATAGGTCAAAACTAATCTAATTGTAATCCAGTCAGAATACATTAGCTAAAGTAATCTATATTTCATTACTGACTACAATTATCAACAACAATTGTGTAATCACTCCAAAAGTTAAGTACATTTGTTTGGATTAAATTCCATTTTAAAATACTTTATTTGTATAATACTTCATACTTAAACTGACGATCAACTATAAGAATTCCCAACAGGGAAAACCACCAACAATTAAAAATGCATATTTTTATAGTTATCATGGTTTTGTAATAAAACAAAAATGTGGTTATAATAGAAATAAATGGGGCAAAATACCTCACCAACAGTAAATTAAGGAGAAAAAAAAGAAAATGTATCAAAAACAATGCATCAAAGGCAATGTTGTTTTACATGTCCAAGACTTTGATAAAAAGGTAAACAAAAATCCAGTTTACAATTACTTTTTATATTAAAAATATATCATGTTGTGCTTTTTTCACCAAATCAGTGACATCCTTTATGCATTTGCCAATTAAGAGTTAGAATTTAGTAGTTTTTTTATGCACTTTTACAGCAGTTTGATTACAATTTTTGTATCATTGAGTTTTCTTTTTTTTTTTAATCATTTTCTCAAAATATGTGTCAATATAAGATTTGTCACCAAAAATCATTCTGCTAGCTGAAATACAGAACAAGTTATGGCCAAATTAAGACTCAAAATCACCCCATAGATGAAAACATCCCCAGTACATAAGTGTTAAATTACTCACTGCAATTTTTAACAGTGATTTTGGAATCAGACTCCAAAAGTTAAGTACTTTTATTTAGATTTCATTTTAAAACATCCCTATGTCGAATACGTATTAATAATAACCAGATTACATTTACTTTAGATAAGCTACGCTAGTGTTTGCATGAATGGCTTCTGAATGAATGAATAAATCTTAGGTGAAGCATTACCTAAATGACCAAATTACCAGTACTTTAATTTATAAGCAAACTCAGTATGTATGCAGTATATACACTCAGTATATTATCAGATACCAGCTAATAAGACACTGTTAAGGAAAACAGACTTTAAGTTTGCTGTTTTTTCAAAACCCCAAATAGTGTGTGACCTTTGTCTATGCAAATAGAACTGATTGCTGTGATACACACATACAATACAAAAGAAAAGAAGAAGAAAAAAACAGAAGGTCATTTTCTCTTTATCTTTTGGTCTTAATAAGGTTGACCTTTGCTTAACAGCTGTGGAATCTCAAGAGAGATAGAGCGAGAAAACTGAGAGAAGGTCTGAGAAAATGTTTCCTCATTATTTCACCTTTCATTAGAGAATATACATTCTTCTGAAAATTAGCTTCTTCTTAAAGGGTGAAAATGTGTAGTAATATAACATGATTATATTTAATATTAACCTTAATTTACATCCAGAGGCTGAGTATAGGTTTTTTTCTCAGATCTGCAGATTTGCCTCGCATTTAACATGATGTAAAGTAAACAAAGTTTACTTATCATTATTATTCATAATTAACGATATCCTCATCCCCTAACAGACTGGACAAAGTAGCTTTGGGAATAGTTTTTTCCTCATAAAGCATAAACGCAGGAAGCAGGAAGTGTTTCCCTGAAGAAGTTACAGAAGCCCTGGGCAAACTCAACTAGAACTGGGCCACTGGGACTGAAAGAACTGGGTAAATTAAACCAACATTTCACCAGCACACTATAACTGTAATCAGGAACGATAACATAGGGTTTGTGCTTGGTCTGAAAACTAGTAGGTTTAGGAAAATGTGATATCATCAGCAACTTTATATATTGTATTTCAGTTCGTAAACTATAAAAAATGCATATCAGCTAAGCAAATTAACATATTAGCAGTTATTTACATTCTGTCTTGGAAAACTAACAGACTATACAGAAATACAGAAGCACACAAATATATCTCTGGAATCCACCATAGTCAAGGCGCTTATTAACATCCACTGAGGGAGGAATTTGCACAGGCCTTGTAGTTTAATGTGCTGTTAATGTATGCTGCTGTTACAAACCTAAACAGATTTCCAGACATGAGCATAAAATCTTAACAACTCCAATAAATACAATACGATATTTAGAAGCATTCAATCTTCAAATATTTATGCATTACAATGAAGTGATTTTTTATGACACAAAGGAACAGTTGAACTCTATTTCAGAGCAGGTTTAGAGTTTCAAGAGTTCACACTTAGCTGATGATTGATTATAAAGCTTGTTTGGCATGCTGTCCCGGGAGAGAGCCCTGAGCTCATAAGATCCTCGAGCCCGGGGCTCCCTCCCGTTTGCAAGGCGAGAGGGGAGTTTGAGCTCAGGTAGATCTTGAGAACTCCCCTGCTCTAGTAGCTAATGAACAGATAGTGATTGCTCTTAAGAGATAACTACTTACTAGAAGGATGTCTATGGTGCCGATTTGGATTAGTCGATTGACTTAAATTGCATATTTTTGGATGGTGGGAGGAAACCGGGGAACCCGGGGGAAACATACGTGAGCATGGGGAAAACGTGTAAACTCCGCACAGAAACGTTGCTGGCATGTAAAGACAAGAACCAGTGATGTTCTTGCTGTGGGGCAACAGTGTTAACCACTGGGCCACCATGCCACCTATCTAGGAAAGGAGTAGGGGTGGAAGTGGGGATTCTTCAAAATGAAGATGGCTGTTATATGGAACTTAGGGTATTTATAGTGGCTTAGGAATCATCTGATTGGTGAATCATAAATTGAATAATGCCGGGCCGGCTGCAAGCAATCATAAACACGTGATCCTCTCGAAATTAGTTTATAAATAAACTTCACTTACGAAAACAAAGAAATCCAACTCATTTTTACAGGTATATCAGCTTCACAACACACTGTGATATTTCTCTGTCTACAGATTATTATTAACTTGAGCATCCGTACCTGGAAGTTAAACATCTGCAGCAAACTGCCAATCTCAAGAAACAGAAAGTGTGTTGTGTGATTCACTTCTCTGCTCTGGTCTGTTGGACAAAACTAATTGGTTCACAATGCTTGCTATAAATCTTCACAAATAAAAGTTAATTAAAAATAAAAGTGAAGTAAATTGTACTAAGAGTGGACTGCTGTAATGCTCTTCTAGCTGGTCTACCATCCTGCACTCTCAAGCCTCTACAGACGATCCAGAGTGCTGCAGATCATCTTGTCTTCAATGAGCCAAAGAGAGCCCATGTAACACCTTTTTTTTTAATCTCTCTGCATTGGTTACCAGTTGAGGCTTAGATCAAGTTCAAATTACTGATGCTTGCTTACAGGACAGCCACTGGCACTGCACCCTCTTACCATCTACATGCCCTCCAGGAGCCTCTGATAAGGGTGGGAGCACCGCCTTGTGGTGCCATTGCAGAGAGGTTATAAGTAATATAATGTAATGCAATGTGCATTTATATAGTGCATTTATCATGTATGGTCATACACCCAAAGCACTTCACAATCATTAGGGAGTCTCTCTACACCACCACCAGTGTGCAGCATCAACTTGAATGATGCGATAGCAGCCACAGAAAAATGGAGCCAGTGCGCTCACCACACACCAGCTATAGGTGGAGTTATAGGTAACATGCCGGATCCGTTACCCCAATCTGTTCCGGGACCTCGCAATTCACAAATTAAGCACTGGCTCCAGCCAATGTTTTTTTGCAAAATATAAAATACGTAGCTCTGGGTACATTTTGTTGAATGTTTCAGATAAATTACATAGATACTTTCTAAATTTTGATGCATTACTCATGTACTTTTTGTTGTACATTTCAGCTGAGAAAGCGGGGTTGACGTACATATCACCTAGCTGTCCTAAACCTATTGTCAAACTCAACCAATTGTGTTTTTAAAAGCAAATTTAGGAGAAAAGTCCACTACAAACATGTAGTTTTACCTTCAAACTGAACATTCTGCATCACAAGAACAAATTTCTTCTGACTTTCTTCTGACAAAATTCTTTTGATAGAACCTACTGTCACAAATGTTTAGGTATGTTTTACATGTTTATACAAAAAGAATGCTAAAGCACATATTTCCAATTAGCCTGTGTTGTTAAATTATGTTAGTAATGGCTGATCTTGCAACCATAATTGGCTCTGCTTTTGGGAAACCAACCCCAGGTAATGAAATGTAATGTGTAAAGTGTAATGAAGATGGTAGGAGCTAAACTAAAGCCATGTTCTAGTGCCTAAAATACATTCAAAACACACAATCTTTGTCTCTTGCTAAAAGAAGATCAAGCTAATACAGGGGTCAATGTCATGATCTTTTCTTTAAGATTATCACAGATCATGGTGAAACAGAGGCTGATGCATCACTGGAAGCTACAGGGACCCCATTGACTGGTGTTTTTCTCTCTGTGTTTACACTGATACTATAATCTTAGACCAATGTGACAGATAGTACATTTACGAGAAAGGTCCACTAAAAACATGTAGATTTACCTTCAAACTGAGCGTTCTGTATCACAAGTACATGTGAGATACAAAGCAAACTGACCACTCCAGAAAAGTTGTCCATAAGAAAATAGACAGGTGAGGTAAATGTATCAATAGTGTGAAAAAAACAAAAGATATTGGTGTCATACTGCCCTCTAGATTACTGTTTGCATAGAAACTACAGTCAAACATACGTTAAAGTATGTTTTGGCATTTTTATACAAAAATGTAGGCTGAAGAACATTCTGTATTCCCAATGATATCTTTTATCTCTTATATTTAGTGGCTAATTCATATGAAATTGTACAATCTCATTCGTTCAATTTAGTATGATTTGCTTTTCCCCCAATGGCAGGGGTGGGGTTGTTTGCCATGCCTTTTTTATGACTGAACTCGTTTGATTTCGTACAAATTAGTCACTACACTGACAAAACATAAAATACTAACGTTTCCAATTAGCCTGAGTTGCTAAATTATATTGGCAATGGCTGACTTTGTAGCCATAATTGGCTTTGCTTTTTTTTTGGAAACACACCTCAGGTATGTATAATGAAGATGGTAGGATGCTCTAGTGCCTAAAATACATTCAAAACACACCATCTTTGTCTCTTGCTAACAGAAGAACCAGCTAATACAGGGGTCAATGTCATGATCTCTCCCTTGAGATTATCACAGGTCACGGCGAAACAAAAGCTGCAGCATCACTGGAAGCTACAGGGACCCCATCGACTGGTGTTTTTCTCTCTGTGTTTACACTGATACCATAATCTCAGATCAATGTGACAGATAGTCACAGCCTGGCGGTCTGTCTGATGGGCCAGAGCGCAGATCGAGAGAGCTTACTGCGGAGAGAGACAAGAAAAAGCAGTGTCTGAGAAATGCCAGCTGGTTGAAGAGATTCATTAAAACTGAGTTCATCCAGAAATTCACAGCAAAACCCAAAAGGCCACTAGCACTCGCAGCTCGGGACCTCAGCAAAGGCCACCTCTGTTCTTGTATTTGTTTGTAGATTGTAATTATTTGCAGATCTATCAGAAAGCATCCTGAAGAACCCTGAGCAAAGTGTGCATTATTATTCTTGCCGTCTCCCACTGTGCCTCATATCCAAGGGCAGAACTGTCATTTTTTTTTTCTCCTTCATTTTTTCAACTTCTCCTTCAATGAAGTTTAATGGTTAATTATAGATGAACAAATCCTACAGTCGCTGGAGCAAGCAACAGAGACCTGGGCCGAGGCTCAGAAGCCCATGTTTGATTTTATTCCCTTTAGATACAGAACTGGGGCCGTTTCAGACATCTAGTCTGGACCGCAACCTGTCAATACCGCCAGCCAGATTTCTTCGGCTTTGGAGAATTTAATGAACTGTGAATTTACGATTTCCATCAATAAGTTAAATTTGAAAAGTTCAAAAGAATTTCAGGATGCCGTGATTATGTGTTTGGGGGTGAACGCAACAAAGAGTTTGAAGCATGAAACGATGGAGAGAGAAGATGAGAAGAGACCTGAAGGAGTTTCATTTATAAGTCATCAGCCAGCCGGCTCATAAAACCATCATCTGTGAGCAGCGCATACATTATTTTTATAAATCACCCCAAAGAATAACTCACCACACATCTCTGCCATGATTATTGCGACTTGCAATTGCCCTTAAATCCATTACAAGCTTTATTTGATTCGATCAATAGCCTGTTCGCATGAGGAATGGATTATAGATCCTGTTTCAAAACACGGCTTTGATTCCTGAATCATTACAAGATCTGTTCTCTTCATTTCACAACCGGGACACGCTGACCGTATTTAGTTGATGGTTGGTTTCCCAAGCTCAGATTGGGTCTGGTTCTTGATTAAAATGTCTGTGAATGTTCAAAAACAAAACCATAATTCCATTTGACTCGCTTACACTGATTACTCACTGTGAAAACACATCACAGATGTCAAATACATTTCCATACTATAATCAGAAGCAGTGCTTCTCAACTGGTGGGTTGTTCTGTTTGGGTCACCAGGGGAAAACAATGGCAAATTCAAACAACAAGAACACAAATAATGCATGATTAAACATATACAGGCAAAACAAATTGAATATCCATGCCTCCTGGCGATACTACGAGGTCCTATGAAGCAAAACAATCGCTTTCGCAAGAAACTAAAAATTGTTTAATCCACAGCCTTGGTAAATGAATCTCAAACAAATCTCTGTGACTCATAATGACACATACATAGGTGAAAACTCATCGTGAACTGTTTACAATGGAGGTGGAGAGGGGATGTTAGATTGTTCATCAAAATTCTACTAGTGTTTATCCTGGATAATACAACAAAGAGATAGCAAGCTTGCTCTTTAAACTACATTGAATGCACCCAGGGTCGTCTGCTGGGACTGGATTAAAGGTAATAATGTTGTAAATAATTCTCTATTTCTTTCACAGACAGATTGTTTGCTTCATAAGACCTTGATGTATTGTCAGAATCCACTGGATATTAATTTCGTTTTGCCTGTACAATTGAAGTCAGAATTATTAACACTCCTGTTTATTTTTTCCCCAATTTTTGTTTAACGTAGAGAAGATTTTTTCAACACATTTCTAAACATATTAGTTTTAATAACTCATTTCTAATAACTGATTTTTTTTTTTTGTTGCCATGATGACAGTACATAATATACTAGATATTTTTAAGACACTAGTATTCAGCTTAAAGTGACATTTAAAGGCTTAACTAGGTTAATTAGGTTAACTAGGCAGGTTAGGGTAATTAGGTAAGTTATTGTATAACGATGGTTTGTGCTGTACACTATCGAGAAAAAGATATGTAGCTTTAAGGGGCTAAATAAAACAAATAAGACTTTCTCCAGGAGAAAAAAATATTATCAGACATACTGTGAAAATTTCCTTGCTCTGTTAAACACCATTTGTGAAATATAAAAAAATAAATAAATCTAAATGGCATTTATTAATTCTGATTTTAACTGTATGTGTTTTTTAACTCTCAAGTTTGACTTTAATTTTATGAGTCACCAAATACCCTGGTTTTAGCTAAAATCTTTAATGTTACGTGCTAAGAACACACAGGATGTCAGCAACATCTTGCTTAAATAAAACCAAATGTAAAATCTTGGATGAAGTACTGTATACATTTAACATAATATAGAAATATATACACTTAAAAAAAAAAAATCCTGGTTGCCTTAATTAATTAATCTTATGACTCCACTGAACTTAAAACAACTTGGGCAACTTATAAAATTAAGTTAGAACATGATTAACTTAGTTTAATAAGTTAAAATGAATTAAAAACATATGCCGTCATGATTTTTTACAGTGTATTTTAAAGTGTGTGCATTCAATCAAACAATTCTGTTGGAAACTTCTCTGATTTATAGGAACCTAAAGCATAAATGCCACATTTCTCATGCCACAATGCCAAATAAGATGAATCAAAGCTAACGAGCTAAATCAAAGGAAAGATAAATGTCAAAGTTAATAGAACATCAATCAAAGTATTTGGCATTTTGGTGCAATTGCATCTGTCTCTTCATATAAACTAACTGAATCAGATGGCAGGTTGCTTAACATTCAGACATCCTCAAAAACAACTAAACTATCCTGTAAGCAAACGCAACGTTACTATTACAGTCTGTTCTGTGCAGTAAATTAGTGTGTGCTAAAAGCATGACATGTTATTTTATGAGACATCTGGAAACTAAAATTGACCAATTCAGTTTGTCATGTTTATAACTGTTGTAGATTGTAACAAAATTAATATTTTTATGCACATTTTTGATTATTGCATAAACAATGCTTAATGGAAATGGCGATATTTGCTTTTTATTTCATATTTTTAAACTGTGTAGAATACATTTTTTATCCATGACAAAAAAAAAAAACTTGCTTAAACTATGATGAAAAAAACACTTCAAGTCAAGTCGAGCTTTATTGTCATTCCACTATAGATGTGTGAACAGAGGTAAAAATATCAAAATAAAAACCTATATTACCTGCTGTACTCATTTTGTGGTCTATACATCTTAAAATGTCCATGCCAGGAGATATATACAGTATAGGGAAGTCATCACATCAGTTGAAGTTGCGATTTAGTGAACATAAATGAAGTATACATTCATTCATTCATTTTCTTTTTGACTTTGTCCCTTTATTAATCTGGAGTCACCACAGCGGAATGAACCGCCAACTTATCCAGCGCATGTTTTACGCAGCGGATGCCCTTCCAGCTGCAACCCATCTCTGGGAAACATCAAGTATACAACAACAAGATATATCTTCGGCAGTAGCAAGACATTTGATAGATTTTGGATATTATACAACTAGAATAGAAACAAGTATAGGAATGGAAGAAGTATTTGAGTCCCATAGAGGAGGTAATCTAAATAAAAGATTATTACAAAGAGAAGCGTTTTGGATTCATTAATTAAAATCTCTTACATCAAGAGGAATGAATGAGGAATTAGACCTTTCTGTGTTTCTTTAATGGTTCGTTGTTTAGCTATAATATTGTGAATCATGGATTTTGAGTATGTGATGATTCAAATATAAAAATGTATTTCTTAATGCTTTGGACTGTCGGAATCTCATTGCAATAATGAATGAATAATGATAATAGATATGTTATTTTCCTGTGAAATAATGCATTTAAAGGAATTTAAAGAATGCATTCTTGTATGGTTAATGATAGAATATATAAATGAAAATGAAGCCGTCTAACTAATGACGTAATGTGATTGACTGTGGGATAAAAGGGTGGAGTGAGAGGATTGTGTCACACTCTGAGGAAGACACTGCGCCAAAACGTCTGTGTTTTGTATCACCTGACAAATGTAAAATAAAAACTATGCAAAGTAAATATTTAATAAGTGCGAATCATGACCTTCTGAATGATATTATTGACAAGAGTAATGCACTAAAAAAGTTTTTAGAAAATGTGCGCGCACAGTGCAAACTTCCTTACTCAACATACAGAGGAACAAAATGTTGTGTCTCGCAGGACAACGGTGATACATAAATTAATCATAAATACAACACAACACTGGACATAAGAGCTATTTGAAATAAAAATCTATGCATAACTAACAATATAAAATACTTATACACATAAAACAGGCTATACGAGTAGTTTTACACGAGACAGAACAATGCTGTGCAGGATATTGTGCAGGAGAGGTATCAAAGGTGAATATTGTGCAAGAGTTATTTAAGGTTGAAGTAAGCAGTGCAACATGATTGTGGTACATTTATAGTAAACAATGTTTCATTATTAAGTTTTTGTAAGATGGAGTTTAGATAAAGTGTCAGGTGCATAAGAGAGAACAGTGTTTCTACAGGCGGTTTGTCAAGCCCACTCACCTGTATGAAGCACAAATTGAAATGCACAATGTTTCCAAGAGACATGAAGTGATTGGGGTAGTGTCTATAGTGGAAATGGAATAAATTCCAGCATGTGCAGTAACAAAGTCATGTAATTTTGTTTTAATAGATCACATAATGAATTATTTTCCTATCAAAACTGGTGTGAAATATGGGATGGACAAACCAGCAGACTAATCAACAACTGAAATGTAGTTGTGGTCATTCTAAAATCACCAAAGTCCATCATCGAAGTAGTTCAGTAGTGTTACTTCCCAGAACTTCTTGATCATCTGCTCTCCAAAGAGCAGTGTTGCACCTTCAAAAGCTACCGCATGTTCATTGAAATTTGTCTTTGTCTTCCGAGCCACAAGTCATTTATTATACAAGAAAAAAAGGCCCACAGTGGCTTCTCCTACCACAACAAATTCCATGTTTCTTTTTTATATATTTGGCTGCAGTTTATCAGGAAGTGACGATTTTATTCTCTTTGAATCATTGGATTGAAACAGTGCTTGATTCACAAATGTTTTAAACACAAGTCTAATTTGCATCATTAAATGAAAACATACACCTTCTTACACCTTTTCCAACTTCACATTCCAGCACTTTTCAAGCACTTTCAAGGTGCATTTTTATGCTTTTCCAGCACCTAACAATCACTGTAAATTACATTTATATATGCCGTGTTTAATATATGCGTGTGCTTTTTTTACATTTAAATTCATTGTGCTATTTAAAAAACACAATAAGACATTTCAACTTAAATTGTTGAATACTTTGGAGCATAGATTTATTGGAATTTATTCACAGACTTTACAGAGAATGGCTTTAGTGATTTTCATAGCAGACTTTAACCCGCCAAATGTCTTTTATCCACTCTTTAAAAAGTGTACATGGATTAACATTCACCACATGATCACTGATCAGATGTGCCATTATTTGTAACTTCAGGTTGTTTCTAAAACAAAATGTGTCAGTGTTATTTTCATTCTCTCGTATCCAGGCCTTTACATTTTAGGGGCTCCCTGTCATCTGAACTGAGTGATTGACAGCTGATATTGACCAATCCATTCACGTTCAGTTCAAGAGCATTGGGCCAATCAGAAGACCTTTAAGGTGGGGTAGGCATTGCAGGCTTTGTTTACTGCAGCAAGTTGACATTTCAACTGTTTTAAACTATTTCTGAGTGCTGCGTTGGTGTTTTTAGGTGCAAAAATGCATTCTGCGTGAATGTCTACTAAATCTGTGCATGCAGTGAACATTTTGCAATGAAAAATGTTTGCATAGCAACAATTTTATGCATTTGCACAAATGCTCTCAAATATATTTTAAGCTCGCATAGATACAATTTTGGGCGCATATGCAACCAAACTGGTCATTCAAACCAACTGGTAATTTCCAATTCAAGCAGGTTTAAGCACTTTGTTTAACCTTGAAAACACAATTTAAAAAAACAAGCATTTTCCAGAATTCCCAGCACCCGTATGAACCCTGTAAGCAGTACACACGCAAAGATATTTTGAAGATCATTGATAAGAAGACAATAGCCATTGACTTGCATACTGCAGTACGAAAATATACTATGGAAGTCAGTGGCCACTCTTAACAGTTTGGTACCTATACTCTTCAAAACAACATGTTTTATTGTGTTCTACAGAAGAAGGCCCTAATACTGCATTGCCTCTGAAAGTTTTTGTCTTTGTTGTGGCAATGCAACCATAGTCCAGTCATTAAGAGGCCATTTGGCTTGAATGGTTAACTTGTACTCAATGTAAGTAGCACACACTTTCTGAAGTGTCTGTTCTGGTGATATTTACATACTATTTTCATTATGGGCTTTTAGCAGAGATACACTGCTCATTAGTGGCTACACTGAAAGACTCAAGACATCCAGTACAGTATCAAGAAACCTAAATAGTAGAGAGTGAAAGATAAGTGGTTAGATTTGAACCACCACTGCAGCCGGTGATCAACGAGATTAGCCGAGCTCAGCCCTGCCTGTCAGAGTTGAAAACGGAGACGTCTAGCTGGACACATCAGGGCTCAAAGTTGCGGCAGTCATGATGACCGATTCATTCATTCATTCATTCATTCATTCATTCATTCATTCATTCATTCATTCATTCATTCATTCATTCATTCATTCATTCATTCATCCATCCATCCATTTTTTATTTATAACAACAAAAGATTCACAGTACAAATAAAACAGTATACAAACTAGTCTCTACATTTATTTTTAAACAACAAGGGAATTATGAATGAAATTTAAGTAGCCATATAACAAACTCATGAGAAAATAAAGGGGAAACAAGGGGGTAATATAAACATAAAAATGTACACGCCTATTAAATACAAAGCAATAAGCACAAATTCCAGGAGTTTAAACATCACTCTTTGGGCTAATATTTCTTGTTTGATAATGCTAAAAAGGGGTTTACATTTATAGATATAAAACTTTCTAATATTTTTTTAATATATTATATATTTTATAATATTAATATATTTTAATATATTAGTGTAAAACCCAAAACAAGATGTTTTGATTAAGTCTTAAACAATGATTAAGATTATTTTGGATAATGAAAGCAGATTAAAAAAGCACTTTAATCCAAAAAGATTGAATAAAAGGACATTCTCAAAAGCTACACTTTAAGTCCCCAGAAAGAGCAAGATATATTAATGTCACTTTTAAAATTTGTGCATAAACAGCTTGACAGGAAATGAAATATTTATAATCATTTAACTAATTGTATAATTACTTAATAAAATAGTTTTTTAAATTTAATTTGTTATGAAACCTTTGGGGTGGCAGGATCAATGATGATCATTATTTTATTACAAGTCTGTAAGATTTATTTGAGGTAATATTTAGATTATTCACTAAAATATACAATTTAAATTGTTCATGGAGATAAACGCAGTAAATAATCTGTATAAAAAGGTCAAAAATAAACCTATGCAAACAATCTAGCCTTTATAAACAATTAATTTAATAAAAGATGATACTGCAGTAAAATATATGGTCTTTTAATAAGCATGATATATACAAGATAGAGATGGCACATGAAATTTGTGAGGCAAAATTTGTCCAATAATAAACCCGAAACAAATGTGGTTGTTGTCATGCAGTGAATCCAGCCAATTGTTTAATATCGATGTCGTCATCGCAGCTCCTGCAGTCGCTCTTCAGATGCTGTACAGGCTGAAGGCTGATTTATACTTCTGCGTCAAGCGCACACATATGCTCCGGGGGCCACGCCAATCACTCGACACAGAAGTATAAACCAGGGATGCATCTGAAACTGCCTAATACTCAGTAGGTACTGCATTTAATTTATTAGAACTACTCGGTCATTAGAAAAAAGTATGTTCTATACAGCATGAGAGCAGTATGAATGGAATTCAGACTTACTACATTTGCTATTTTGTCATAGTCATGTGACCTACCCACGTCAGTTGTGTCGCTTCACTCCCATTCATAAATTCTCTCATGGGGCATCATGGGATAGCACAGCGTGCATGGGATGAGCACTTCAAAATCTCGCCAGAAGTAGTAGGTCATCCAGGTACTTCTTGCATACTGATTTTCGAATTCTATGAATTCAGATATACTACTCCGTTCTCATACTGATTTTAGCGTACTATATAGTATAGTAGCGATACTTTGAGGCCACGTCACAGTCACGTGGCATCTGCGCAGCATCAAGCCAGACAAAGTTTCTAACTGGCATGCACCACTTTAAGACAGGTTTCGGTCGGTCTGCACACCAGTAGGCAATAACCCAGAACACTTTTAAAACTGGAAAACATTTTCATCAAAGATGAAGATATTTGTATGTCCTTCCACTTAAAGTACATTTCTCTAATCCATAAAAGGCCAAACAAGAAAGAAAGAGTAATAAAGACATGATAGAAACAATCAGGCAGTCTAAGCCAACTCCAAGACCTCTGAAGAGATACAAACGCTTTATATTGAACAGCGACGAGGCATACATTTAATCAATTCATACATTCACTGCAAATCGAACCCCTGACCTTGATAGCATCAAGCTCTATGGGAATATAACCCAAATCATTACGATTTTGAAACGCTCCATATGTGGCTTTCTTTAAATGTCAAAGTCTTGTAGAAAAACCCCAAAGGCTCCAGATGGAGATATTTCTCACATAATTACGCTCTGCTTGTTTGGAGTTTGGTGTTGTTTTTCCAGAAGAAGCAGGACTGTGGCCATTGCAGAGGGTGGTACACAAATCCCAAGCCTCCCTTTGGCCTCTCTTAAAGCATTCTGTGCGAGCTAAAAGAGCATATCCCACCGTCTTGGACAGCATTTCCCAAGCCACAATGCCAAATGAAATGAATCAAAGCTAACAAGCTAAATCAAAGGAAAGTTAAATGTCAACGTTAATAATAGATTGACATGGATATATTACGCATGCATGCAGTTATGAGGTGGCGGTTCAGTTCAAAGCTTGCCAGCTACACAGGGGTGAACTTTTGACCGTTTTGCTAAAAAAAAAGCGGAATTTATGAAGCAATCGCACCACAACAGAATAAAATGATGTCGTTTTGTATTGACACCTAGTCTAATTTTCTAAGGCTACATCTAATTAGTTAATTTTCCATTAATACTGTGCTTTAAAAATAAAAAGGGATTCACACTGCCATTTCATTTTAGAAAAGTCCAATTCACACTGAATGACAGAATAAATACAAATATTATCAAAATACAATTATTAAACAAAAAAATATAATAATGACATTTTTTACAAACCTCTATAGTATTAAATTGTGTTACAGGAAAAGAGTTAGCACAATGTGAGGCTGCTGTGAGGCTTTTGTGTTCATGTTTATATCCTAGTCTAATTTAAACATGTTGTTTATAAGATATGTTTGGTAGTCTTGGGCTTCACATTAATGCTAATTTGTGCACAGCCTACAATACAAACTGGGAAAGCAATTACAGCAGTTATCAACCTCTGATTCCTTTTGCTAGGGAACTATTGTTATCAGAACCAGTGTTTACGGCACTGGATTCTCTGGAATCCTCTCAAGTGTTAGTACATTACAGTTGGTTGCAGTTGAACAGCGTCATAGCTCATTACCATTAAGCTGATTTCAACTCTGCTGGCTCTCATTGAAAATGAATGTAAAAACATGTTTTTAGAGTATCTTGGTGAACAAAAGTGTTCTTGGAGTTTCATATGATTACAGTTTTACCACTGAGATCACATGGAATATTTTGACAATGTGTTTGGTTTGAGGGTGAGTAATTAATAGCATACTTTTCATTTTTATCTGTACTAAACCTTTATGCTGTGTTCACATCAGACACGCAGATAAAACATGCGAAAATAGATGCGTGAGTTTACTCGCTTCATTCGCGCATCAAATTCACTTCACAATAGCCGCAGATTTGCGTCTTTGGCAGGGCTTCAGCCTGCCCTGTGACTCTAGCTTCGTTGCTTAATGGTTAACATGGATTTTATTGAGAGAATAGCTGTGTTTATGTACTTTTATGAAGGCTGAAAAACAGCGGCAATTCGTTTGGAGCCGTGTCCTCCAGAAACTATACCTGGATGATGGAAGCTTTCAGCAGTACTGTTGTTCGGTGTCGGCAGGAGGATTTTCCCCTGGGATACCAACAACAGGCACTATGTAATAATCAAGCCTCTACAAGAGAAAGCTCCTGATTGGCTAACGGGGCGCGAATGTCTGCTAAAGTTCAGATTTTCCAACTCGAGCGATTCCACGATACACACGTCAATCGCGCAAAATGCTCAACTCACGCCGCTTTATTTGTGCGAATCATGTCACTGAGTGCCTCATTCGCATGTATCCTTCCCCTGGATGTCTATTTGCATCTTTGCATTGACTTAACACGTAAATCACTCGTGCTTGACACTTCTTACGCGTCTTATGTGAATGCAGCATAAAAAGCTAAAATACATCATTATCAAGAAACCAAGCCCACTGCATCCTCTGCAATGCTAGTTGTGTTTTATGAGGAAGTTTTCACCTTCTAGTAAAACTTAATGTTATTTATTATATTATTATTAATATTACTTATTTATAAATAGTTCACACAAAAATTACAATTCTGTCATCATTTATTCTCCATTAACTTGTTTAAACCCTGCATGACTTTCTTCTGTTGAAACACAAAATAATATATTTCAAAGAAAGCTGGAAATCTTGACTTCTATATTATTTATAGTATTATATAATAACTGTTTTATGTATAGTCAGAAAAGTGGCTAATTTGTATGAATTCCTACAATTTCATTCGTTGTGTAAACCTAACCCTCATTGAGGGATAAGCAAACTATACTAAAATATCCAAACGGGTTGTACAAATTAATACAAATTAGCCACTAAATGAATAAGTTACGAATTGCCTGGAAATTCCGCTGCACGTTTCAGATAACAAATCCACTAGAGAGCTCTGTCTAGATATTTGTGATCCTAATAAAACATTGCTTAGGGTCATACCTGTCAACCCTCCTGTTTTTGCCAGGATTCTGCCGTATTTTACTATTCTATCCCGCTATCATTCCCAGTGTTTTTTCGTATTTCTCCAATATTTTAATTATTGCTATGAAAAGTGAAAATAGAAGAGCCAAACCCAATTGTGATATAATTGCAAGAGCTGTTTAAGCACCTCAAAATTAATATTGAAACAGCTGCATTCACTCCCATTCAACTTCTGAATCAGTAGATAAATCAGCCTTAACGGTGCAGACTGAAAGACACTGTTCCCAGATCAGCTTCTGTACACGTGATTCGAAGAGCAGCAAAAGTGGACACTTTTGGATTCTGATGTGTTTTAAAACAGATGAATACACTTAATAATATGTAAAAATGTCCATCCTGGCATGTTTTATTTTAAATAAATAGTTTTGTCCTAAGTGAGCATAAACAATTATGAAAGTAACTGAATGCTTTCATTTTCGATCTGTGGATTCTTAAAGTGACACCTTTGTTATCACACAAAACGGTGGATCAAAATGAGAGATTTGCTGCTCTCCACTAAATAACTATAGTAACTTTAATCAATATTAAAATACAGTGAACAAAAAGTTAATGAGATATTTAAATATTTTTAACAGTTTTAACTAGGCTTATATACAATTAAACTGCTCTGAATGAACAGATTAAGAAGTTTGGGGTCATATTTTGGTGAATCTTTTTGTTTTTTTATGGGGGGGTGGAGTGTGTATCCTGTATTTTTACATCCCAATGTTGACAGATGTGCTTAGGGTGCATTCTGTTGTACGTTTAAGATACACATCCTTCTTGTACACATACATGAGAAGGCGGGGCTTGCCATACAGATCGCCTAGCGAACCACTGTCCTAAACTCTTACTTAAACACAAACAAATCATTTTAAAAGCAAACATAAGAGAAAAAGCCACACAGTTTTACTTTGATTTTACAACCGCATGAAACTTCATTATCAAGAAACCCAGGCTAGAGTAGTGATGTTGGCAAGTAAACAGTTGCACATTTAGAAACGGAAAGGTGCTAGTGTAAACGTAGCCTAAAATGTGCTTACTCCTTAAACCACATCAGTCCTGTATTGAATCACATCTCACACACAATATATTAACATGTGCAACCTGACTGTTTCAGAAGCAACATTTAAGATGGATGACTCTATAAGAAATTATTAAGTGAAGTCACCTGATATTCACACAATTAGATCCACATCATTGGAGCTTAATGTTGCCTCTGAGAAACAAAATGCCATTGTTGACATAGTAAACAAGTTATTAATTTGTAGAGGGATTTTTGAATGTGCTTTCCTCTTCTATGTATTCCCAACACACACCCTCAAACCTGAATTCACAGCGTGCCTGAGCGCAATTAACAAAGAAGTGGAAAAATGAATGAGATGCAGAGTGAAAGAGGGAGAAAGAATAGAGATGCAGGATGTTAATAGATTACAGCTGAATGAAAAAGCATAAATGAATTAAGATGCAAACAATGCAGCACACATTAAGCACTGGTTGACTATGATTAATATGTGAAGGCCCCGCACTATTGAGAAAGGAACTCTGGCCAAGAGAGATTAAAGGAGCCATTAAGAAAAAGGTGTAATAATATTCCTTTAATTACACAAATGTGTTATTGAAAATAGAGCCGTTTTTTCCCTCGATGGTGCATTTGTGTGGTTTAACGGTTCAGGGTACATGCAAACACAATGTGTAGGTTCATGTGTGAAAGAGAGAGAGAGAGAGAGAGAGAGAGAGAGAGAGAGAGAGAGAGAGAGAGAGAGAGAGAGAGAGAGAGAGAGAGAGAGAGAGAGGCAACCACATTACAGTTGTTTTTATAACACTGAGAACTACAGATAATGTGTGGTTTTCAATGACTAATGTGAAACTAATTAATAATAAAAAAGCATTTTAATAAAAAGTAAAGGTATTACTAGTCAACCAAACAACAACCAACTATTGGTAAAATCAAATGTATTCAAATTCTGGGGAAGGTTAAAGAACAATTTCTGCCTCTCTGAAAAATCCACTGAGCACAGTGGCCTCCATCATCCGTAAG
The DNA here is from genome assembly GCA_903798205.1 of Danio tinwini. Taxonomy (NCBI): domain Eukaryota; kingdom Metazoa; phylum Chordata; class Actinopteri; order Cypriniformes; family Danionidae; genus Danio; species Danio tinwini. The sequence continues at coordinate 12,600,536 of CAIGQZ010000690.1, forward strand.
TGGAAGATGTTTGGAACCACCAGGTCTCTTCCTAGAGCTGGCCGGCCATATAGGCTGAGTGATCGGGCAAGAAAGGCCTTAGTCAGGGAGGTGATCAATAACTCGATGGTCACTCTGTCTGAGCTCCAGCGTTCTTCTGTGGAGAGAGGAGAACCTTACAGAAGGACAACCATCTGTGCAGCAATAACACCAATCAGGCCTGTATGGTAGAATGGCCAGACGTAAGCCACTGCCTGCCTGAAATTTGCCAAAAGACATTTGAAGGACTCTCCAACCATAATAAATTAAAATCTTTGGTAGGATGGAGTGAATGCCAGGCGTTATGTATGTAAACCCGGCAGCACTGATAACCAGGCTAATACCATCCCTACAGTAAAGCATGGTGGTGGCAGCATCATGCTGTGGCATGTTTTTCAGCAGCAGGAACTGGAAGACTAGCCAGGATAGAGGGAAAGATGAATGCAACAATGTACAGAGACATCCTGAATGAAAACCTGCTTCAGACTGCTCTTGACCTCAGAGTGGGGCGACGCTTCATCTTCCAGCAGGACAATGACCCAAAGAACAGCCAAAATATTAATGGAGTGGCTTCACAACAACTTAGGGAATGTCCTTGAGTGGCCCAGCCAGAGCCCAGAGCTTAACCGTATTGAACATTTCTGGAGAGATCTGTAAATGGCTATACACCGTAGCTTCCCATCCAACCTGATAGAGCTTGAGAGGTACTGCAAAAATTCCCAAAGACAGGCGTGCCAAGCTTGTGGCATCATATTCAAAAAGACTTGAGGCTGTATTTGCTGCCAAAGGTGCATCAACACAGCATTGAGCAAAGGCTGTGAATACTTATGTACATGTGATTTTTCAGGGTTTTTATTTTTAATAAATTTGCAACAATAAAAAAAATATTTTTTCACATTGTCATTATGGGGTATTGTGTGTAGATTTTTGAGGAAATAAATGAATTTAATCCATTTTGGACTAAGGCTGTAACATAAAAATGTGGAAAAAGTGAAGTACTAAGAATACTTTCCGGATGCACTATATATATATATATATATATATATATATATATATATATATTTAACACACCTGGTCATGGAACAGCTGACTAGCCAATTGTTCCATTTCTTTTGGTCCCTTAACAAGTGGGAGGCACATAAGCAAACTGTTGTGATTCCTATACCGTTCGCCTGATTTGCATTTAAATACCCTCAAATTAAAGCTGACAGTCTGCAATTAAAGCAAATCTTGTTCGTTTCATTTAAAATTCATTGTGTTGGTGTATAGAGTCAAAAAATGTAGAATTGTGTCGATGTCCCAATGTTTATGGACCTAATTTATATTATACATATTGAAACCACAGCTGACTTTATTTATTAATTGTTTGCCTATACTATATATTAATTGATCTTTAAACTCAGCTTTAATAAATATACAATTATACTACAAGGTTACATTCAGCAAAATTAAGCACACGTCTTTTTCACAAGAGTTGATTATCACCATTCATAAAACATTCTAAAGCTATTCATAAGGTCACTACATAATCTCTTTTATAATGTAGCTTCATAAATAACTCCCACATAATCACCATGCAATATAATCTTCAAGTATAAGGGTCCAACTGCTTAACATTAATATAACTGTTTAATAAGAATAAAGCTCAGAGGTTTAGACACTTTCCATAATACCTTATATAAACAGCCTTCAGAGAATGTTGAGATAAACAGAGCATGTCCACTATGAATATATTTGCCTTTGGTTACTTGGCAAAGCGCTGCACTGTCTTTCCATGTTTATGTAGCTTTTTAGTGTTGTTTAGGTGTGATCTAGTGTGTTCTCTCACCAGGCACCAGAGTGCCCTCTTACCCTGCACTATTTCAGCTGGATACAAATGCTGAGCCACCCACTAGCTGCTAAACACAGGCACACACACACACACACACACACACACACACACACACACACACACAC
>CAIGQZ010000690.1:12612459-12623936 GCA_903798205.1 Danio tinwini
AGAGCGTGACTTTGACCTGAAGCAATTTTAAATCAAAGCATCTCGCAATCACAATAACATCACCAAACCTCAAGAGCTCAATGAGAACCATCTTGAGTTGTCAGCTCACAAAGGCCTCATTGCAGCTTGGCCCGAGAAAAATAAAATATCTTGGGATCTTGTTTATGGCAGCGAGATTTGTTTGGTTTGAATTGAAATGGATGGTTTATTAAGTCGGAATCTCAGCTGACCTGACATCTGGTAAGCAACACCTGGTTCCTGAGTTGTGTGTCCATGATCACAGAGGTGGGTGAAATGTTTCCAAGCCACAAGATGACTACACAAAAAAAGGTCTTCCTGGGGTGATTTTGTAAGGCCTAATTACCATACATAACATTTTACTAGTTTTTTTGCATTATATTAATATTCAGTTTAAAGTGCAATTTAAATGCTTAACTAGGTTAATTAGGCAAATTAGATTAATTAGGCAAGTCATTAGCCAATCAATAATTTCTTAAATAAATAATTTCTTAAAGAAATGTTACAAGTCACCTAGAGTTAATAGTGCAGTAGGTGATTGTCTTCAGAAACATTTTTTTTTTTTTTGCTTGGTTGAAAGTCTCTTCCCCATTCCAGAAGTAATGATTAAAATAAATTATCTAAATATATTTATATGTATTTTTATATTCTGGGTAATGCATAAGACTAAAAAAGTCCCATAATTCTGATAAGTAGCCCACACTGTCTGTCAACAAATGTAGATTTGTACATTTGCGCACCCCTGTTCACACAGATCCGCCATTTGCACGTTCATGTGCCCATGAGAGAGAGAGAGAGAGAGAGAAAGAGAGAGAGAGAGAGAGAGAGAGAGAGAGAGAAACAGCTGTAAAAAAAATGCTGAATCAAAACTTTTTAAAATCCTGAATGAATATTGGAGTTGCATTTGCACACTGGAGGAAGGATGACACCATAGCTGAAGTATTTCTTTTAGACAGGTAATGTTAGGTTTTAAAACTTATTTAGTCATGCAAAGCTTATCTAGATGTTGTTGTTTTACGAATAGGTTATATGCACGGAAGTGTTGGTCAGCCACTGAAATCTTTCAGCAAAAGATTGATGTGGCTATTTTCAATTTCTAAGGGACATTTTACAGCATCGATAATGTCAATTTTTTTTTTGTTTAACAACAATAAGTCAATAACTCTATTCTGCCTAGTCTGCTTTACTGAGGTGAAGTTTTTTTTTTTATTCACATTGGTTTATTTGTGAACAATGACAACCTGTGACGCACACCCTATATCGTTTACCGTGCTACTTTGAATATTTGGTCTGAACTAGCATGTAAGTATGGCTTAGTAATAAGAGTAATTCCTGCACGCCGCCGGCCAACCACTAATCATAAAATATTCGCTTTAGGACAAAGCGCGTGAGAGAGTGAGACCAGTGAGCCTTGCATGCATGAAATAGTGCACATTAGGACAAGTTTTGCTTGCTACACAACTGAAAACATTCTAGATATAATACAGATTTTTGTTCAGAATTGTAGTATTATAAAGTATTAAAAAGTTGTAACTGAAGAATGACATGATCTAGTGCAGGGGTGTCCAAACTCGCTCCTGGAGGGCCGGTGTCCTGCATATTTTAGTTTCAGCCCCAATTAAACACACCTGAACCAGCAAATCAAACTCTTTCTAGGTATACTAGAAACTTCCAGGGAGGTTTGTTGAAGAAAGTTGGAAAGATTTCAGGAGGTATGGCTTTGGAGAGCAGGAGAGGGATTGTGTTTCAAAGATATTATGCTAACAGATATCATTTTGCCAGATCACCTACTGCACATTTAAACAATTGAATTTGGCCATTATTGACTTCTTCAGCTGATCCCCAGGTCTGGCAGGAGCACTTTAAGCTTAGCTTAGTATAAGTCATTGAATCATATTGGGCTATTAATTAGGCTTATATTGGGCTATTATAAGGCTATTAATAAATTGCTTTCTCTAGTAAAAAAAAAAAAAAGAAGGAAACACTGTGAAAATGTTTCCTTGCTCTGTTAAACATCACTTGGGAGATATTTAAAAATGAATAAAAAAAATACTGTCTTCAACTCTGCGTGACCTCCAAAAGTAACTATATAAGCATTTCAAGACCTGATTTGTATCTCGTTTTATAAATTGTTCTTTATTATTCGTGATAATAAAGTTAAAACTCAAATTAGAAGTCTTCAATGAGCATCCTAATGCAGCCACAACATCGTTGCATTTATTTCCTCTTCGAACTCAAACATTATTCTGACATTAACATATCATGTCGGCGAGGCAGTGCAAAGGTCGAGAAATGGGGTAAGAATATCTGAACCATTACGAGCATTTCTCCTAAATACCATTTGCAGTTCTAATGAGTTTGGTTTTTTGCAAAGCCTCTGAGGCATTATGTACATTATAACCCGAAACAAAGATTTTCTCAGAGTTCTGTAAAACTTATCAGTTGGGACAAATGCCAAGCAATTTCTGTAAAGCATAACATAAAGCAAACATCAAAGTTCAAACTGGTTGCCACAGTAATGTATTATTAAACCAACAATGTTTTTTTTTTATGATTCGTAGAAACTCAAAAGCAAACAGGCACCCAAGGTGAAAATAGGGGGAATAAGTGAGCTGTGAGAAACTCTTTGATCTGCACCTGTTTTACTCTAGTTTCCACTGGTGTATACAATGCTTACGCAAGTCTGAGACACTTTGGGTCGACTAAAAGGTTGACTAGAGTTGCAGTCTGGTGAAAGGTGTTCAGATTTAATTTTCAACAGAAGAACAAAGTGTATCCATAATCTTCCAGACAAATAAAAATATTCATTCCAAAGTTCCTCATCAGACTGTCAGCCTCATGTCTGTAGCAATATGAAATACAAAGCAGCTGCTTCAGAATTGCTTAACGTGAGTGCCCTGTCAAACAGCTATGCAGCTTACAGAGTTAACTGAGCAATGAAAGTTTTTTTTTTTGCTTTCAGAATTGGATCTAGAATGACTCTAATGCTGTAATCCATTCAAAGTTGTGCATGGAGTACTCTATTTAACATATCCCCATAGTAAAAATATGCCTCCACCTAAGAAATGAACACCAGTGAGAACTACAAATCATAATTACAGGCAAGATTATTAACAAGGCAGTCTTTTTGACCATATTTTTTACTTAATAACTTTGTTAAATTAAAACCCATACTGTATAACTATAGTATGCTGATTTTTCCTAAATGAGCTCTGAGTATTTCTGCCCTGAATGGCCATAAGGGTCAAGTTGACCACATACATTTCAGCATCCGCTACTTTTTCCTGTGCTTTTTTAACATGTCTAGCAACTTTCTGCAAAAAAAAAAACATAACTTTTTATTGCAAAAACAACTTTAGAAATGTATTTCAAAACAACATTTTCACTGCTGTAATTTCTTTTTTTTTGTTTCTTCTGCTTGCCAGACAAAGTAAGGTATACACTTTTATGGGTGGTTAACTACTCAATTATAGAATATATTACAAAAAATATAATATTTTTTGGGTAATGATTTAATAAAATTTGACGACAAGACAGACAAATCATAATTATAAAACATATGTTTTTAGTGTGAATATGACATGGCAAAAATCCAGTTTGGCAAATAAAATCTTACTTTATATAAATGGCAAAATGACTGCTATTGTATTTCCTAGTGTCAAAGACATTATCCATTTTGGCCGCTCTATAAAACACTAAATTAAGTCAATACACTTACTTACAATAATACTTGGAGTATTGATGATTGCATCACATGAGACCATTGAGTCATGCAGTGTTGTGTTAGTTACTAAGAAATAGTAACTAGTTACTTTATTCAAAAAGTAACTCAATTACTTTATCGATTACGTACACCAACAAGTAATGCAATGCTGTTAAAAGTTTTTTTTTTTTTTTCTAGATAGCCCTTGAAATTTTAAGATTTTTCTGGATCATACTCGAAACCAAGATGTACAAATATTTTCCAGAATACATCATTTACAGCAACAGCATGACTGCACACAGAAGTCAGGAGAAATTAGTATTTTTTGTCAGTATTACAAATTTGACAAAAAAGCATATGTTTTAATGCATTCATAACAGCGTTCCTGTTTTACCATTATGCTTAAATAAAAAAAAAATGCTAAATTTTTCTATCTATAATCCATAATAATAACTCCTGTAAAGTAATCATACAACATATTTTTACATCTGACACTCGATGACACTCAAATACCCTGTCAGATAAATCTAGCGGGTGGGAATTCGCTTTTTACAGTGTCTGGTATAATGTTAATGTTGTTTTTGTATGTTTACATAGATGAATATAGCCACAATGTAAATTCACAGTGCATTTACGAGCTTGTTGCTACATTATATTATTATGATAACATTATATTTTTGCTTTTAGTGATTTCCTGAAGATAAATACCAAAAAATAAAGCAACTGGAATAACTACAGCAGTCACGATCGTCCATCTCATATGAAGTGAGAGATCGCAATGACATATGATGAGGTGTGCAGGTGTTGTAGTGGTGTCCCATTACTTAGGGGTAAATTTTGAAGCCCTTTCCCTTCACACTCTGTTTCAAGGGGTAGGGGTACACGCATAGAATTTTGATCGGGCCCAAATGTGTGCTTATTTATTTGAAACAACAAACATAGTAGTATTAGTAGTAGTAATTAATGATAGTAACGTTAATAGTCTTTCGGTCTCTTGCGCGAAAACTTGACTTGACTTTTTGTCCAGTCTGCCACCTCGTACATGACATGTCTTCTTGGCTGATTTCTTCTGGCGACTCGTCGCAGACTGTGCACGCACCTCACAGCCTTTACAGTGGTTGGTTGGCATCCACCAATCCCACAATGCGTCACCGCTGTAAACAGGAAGATGTAGGCTAGACTGCAGCCAAATTTAATTAATTTACCAAGTAACAAACAAACGCATCAAACTGTAATGGTAACGGAGTTAACATATTTAAAAAGTAATGTGTTACAGTATTAATTACTGTCAAAAGTAATGCCGTTACAGTAACACATTGCTAGTAACACGTTATTGCCCAACACTGGTTTCATGTAAGTGTTTTCTCAGAAAATAAATATGCTAACTTGCTCTCAATATAGAGTATTCTGGTAATTGGTGCTCAGATATAGAGTAGAAATAAACAAAATGGCAATTTGCATAAAAATATCTCAACAGGGAGTCAACTGACCATTTAGACCTTAATTTGAAACAAATTTCCACCTTGATTTGGAAGTACAACTTTAAAAGTGCCATTCTATGGCACATTTCCAAGAAGGCAGATTAAAATCTCACTTTTGTGTGGTGAATGAAATGTTACAGATCAAAATGTGTACATTGCTGGAGGTCAAGGTCAAGTGGAGAGACAGGTTTTTTTTTTTTTTTTTGAATAGCAACATAAGAGAATTGGACTGCTTCCATGACAGCTATAGATAAGATTGTGAGTAAGGGAGTGCATGCGTTTAACCCGCTTGACAGGTTTGAGTTACATTTATATCAATATCAAAGGCTGCTGGACACAGGGCTAAGCTATGGCCCAGCTGTGAGAGCGACTTGACTGCCAAGCGGCGAGTACCAATTAGCTCAAAGCTGCCAGAAGCACATCAACCCTTTGACAGATTCACAGTCAGCAGAAAAATTCAAAGTGGGCACTGCGCTTACTAACACATATCCATTTCTTCTGACCCTATAGGCAAGCGTCAGGGCCAGCAGACTTTATTTCACCTGATATATTCAGTCCCACAATCGATCAACCTGTGCTTTCAGGATATAGAGAGCAAAAGCTGATCAAAGCATTTAAACATGCCTTTGATTCATCTCAAAGACAGCGACAGACTTCATATGTTCAGTTTGTAGAATTTTGTTCTGCCAGAAATATTATTGTTCAAACAGAAGAGTTCAAAGAAGGAGCAAAGAAATTCAACAAGCCACATTTAGAGACCAGAAAATCAAAGGCCGGGGGTGTAAGTAATCAAACACTTAACAACCGCATTTAAAACTGCCTAACAACCACTTAGAACACCTTAGCAACCGCATAGTTGGCTATGCATGGGCAAATACCACTCATATTTGTTAAAGGTAAAGCATGTCCTATTTATTTTTTACTCTGAAAAACATGAAAAACTATGCTTTAAGAATGTTTGAACTCACGCAGAGATTTCATTACAATTTTAGTCCCACGGACGCTAGCTGATTTACTAATACATCCTGTCAAAATAAACTATAAATCAGCAACTAAAAGAGTCGCTTCGCATTGACTTCTGTTTATATCTTGTATCCTCTCACTGCATATATTTCAGTAACATGTAATTTAGTTGGAGTAATGCTACAGAAATAAGAATAGCAAGCATCTGCTGTAATTGATGGATAATCCTTGGCAAAAACAAGCAGTTTGAGCAAAGACTGAACAGTTTGTTCTTTGATTTTGGACGCAGAGTCCACCACCTGCTCTTTTTGGACTTGGACGGTAATATATCAGACAGAGATTAAGGCTTAATTGAGTTGGTAGTTGATTTATCAACTGTAACTTTCATTGGTTTTGGACATTTTTTCCATAGTTCACTCCAGCTTCCCGAGTTTGAAAGGTGATTTATCTTCTGAATAATTCTGTATTCTGACACTTAAATCAATCTAATGCTGAAAAATATGCGAAAGACTTCGTATAAAGTGTTTGATGCTCCTGATCTAACGGTGTAGGAAGTTCCAGTACAGAGTTGCATCATTAGCTGCTGAGAAGCTGCCAGATACAAGCAATAGAGAATCTATTGTTTATATTGTGTAATTCATTGTTGAGTCTGCACGGAAATAATCAAGACAAAAAATTGCTTTTAGGAACAATAATGCTGCATGTTGTTTTAAGCTTGAAAAATATAGCACATACAGTATTATAATTTTATTGAATTAAGGAAACAACTAGTATGGGGTAAAATATGGACAAACCGTTGGGTTAAAAGTTGAATTTGAAATAATGTAAATAAAGTGGTTTGATATATCCATATTTCATTCACACTGGTTTGAAACAAGCCAGTATTTTGAAGAGTGCTGGTATAACAATAACACCACAGTGGAACAATATCATTGGAAAACAACTTCCAACTGATGAATGATCAAAAAGACAGCCAGAGCATTTAAAAGAGCTTGAGCATACAGTATACTGAGGATATAACTACAGTAGGGCTGCACAATATATCCTTTGATTTGGCTGATAAAATCTTTATTAATATTTGTTTTGACCGAACACCATTGTCAATAATTAATGTGAGTAGAGCTAGCCAATCTGCTTCACACTTTGCATGGAATATACACAATTCAGTAATAATGGTACACTAATTACCTGAGACAAACACAGTGCATCTAAACACTGCAGTGTTTTTTTACTTTTCTCCATAAACTTGTATCAGAGCTGCAGCGATGGTTTGTCCGTTTGTCTCTGAAAAAATGGTAGATGGTCGCCCAGATATGAGAGACGCCATAGAAAATGATGAAGGAAACCACATGCTCACACTTGTCACTTCAGTTTAGAATAAAAACATATGCGAAATTGAGTGCCATATAGCAGCAGTGTGGAGATTGCAAATAATAAAGGATGTAAGGATGTCATCAGAGTGGCTTTTTGGTTTCTTTTCTTGTGCATCCCAGACACTAGCACCCCATCCTGAAGAGTTTTTAGCTCAGGGGGTAATATAGTCCTTCAACTTCACAATTCGTAATGTTGTGTAATGTATTTGAATAATGATGGCTAGTTCTTTAACTTGAAAGCTCAGATTTAATTATCATAATTTGTTTTGTTTACAAAGTTTGAGGTTTACTGTATCTTTATAATTCACACCCTTAAGTTTGCTTCGATTGTTCAGCATTTGCACTTTACCATTGCACACACTTTGTAACATTTTATTTATCAAGTTTTAGAGTCTTTTTAACACTTTTGTTTATTTTATTGTATATAGATGAGATATTTTGTTTAAATATTTTTGTTTTTGACTATTAAAACTATTTGCCTTCGTAATGTTGGTAAATGAAAATAAAGTGGATAAATAACAAAAAATTAAGTTCTAACAAAATGGAAAGGATTCTAAAGGCACCAATATATGTCAAGCACAATTGCAGATTGAACTGGTGTGACCCCATTATGAATTACAGTGGGCCAAAAGAAAGTTTGCTTGGTGATTTTTAGGAGTTGAAATTGTCTGGAAAACTGATTCTTACTGGTAAACATCTTTGAACTCCCATTTGTCACAGGTAGGTGTGGATCTATGGCTTAGTCTTCATTGACTTGGAAATGTTCTCCAGTTAATTTTCTCTGTTTAGTCAGTTAAGGTCAGATGTTAATTACAACACAGAAGAGCTGCATTAATATAAAAAACTGAAGTGTAATTCTAATTGAAAGCAACAGTAATACTGTTTTGTCATGTTAAAGAGCCCCTATTATGGGTTTTTAAAATTGACCTTCCATGTAGTGTGTAACACAGCTCTAAGTGAAGTGAAATATCCAGCTAAAGCTTAAATCTGAAAGTGGACAGTTTTTAAAACTATTGATTCATCTAAAAAAAGAGTCGACTCATAGTGGTTTAAATTAATCGTCTTGAAAACGAGTCTTTAGTCGTTTCGGCATGACGTCGATACGAAACATAATGGTTGCGCATACAGATCCACAAAATTTAAACCTGCGCCTCTGCCCACTAACACAGCAGCAGTTCTCACTGTTTGGCTCGAACTTGCTCCCAAGACAGGCAAACAGTACATACTGTCACGTGATTGACAGCGCACATTGGGCACACAAGGGCACTAAGCTGTTTCCATTTAAAGGACATTACATTTTTCTGTGTGAAATACAAGCAATTTTATATATACTAGTATTGAACAGTTCATTCCAGTGCATTAATGTGAGAGTATGCTGTGGGAGCGAGTTCAAGCCAAACAGTGAGAACAGCGTCTACTAGGGTCACAGAATAAGATGGTCACAGAATTTGGTGTAACACGTGCAAAATAAGGACAAATTATTAGGTACAAATCAAACAAAGGCACGCTGGACTTCGGGCTGGTGCACAGCACTGGTTGGGCAAAGCAGAGTACAGGTAAGCCCTGAGAACATATAACACGCAAGAGGTGCCACATGCAAATAGAAATTATCTAAGGCTGAGAAGGGAGAAAAGCTCCAAAATGAAAGATAATTAATGAAATCAGACCTGGCTCATGACACATTTCATAAGTGTAAGTAAATAGCTGCCTCCTTGTTTTCTCTAGCTTGTAAAGTATGTATTTAATTGTGTTGTTACTTGTAACCGCTTGCACTGTATCAGGTTAACTCTATATTTCCATATTGCGTCTAATGCCACGTTGAAAACGTGACGCGTGCTGCTTTGTTTACGGATTTAAATGGGTTTGTGGTGTTTAACTGCACTGCCTTCGGAGGTGAGGTGTCCGAATAACACTGTTGAGAACTGGGTACTGTTTACTGTGGTGATAGTAAGTTTACTTTAAAGCGTGTTTCGGGTGTCCGCTGCGATCGGATCCTATACCAATGTTGGCAACACGGGGGCTTGATAAACTGCACTGGGCATTTTACGGTCTCGTGCTGAACGCTGTCGACCAACGGCAACAGGCTGTCATCGGTCCAATCAGAGCAGATTAGCTTCCCGCTAAGGAGGGGTTTGGGAACAAATGAAGCGCTGAATGATTCATATGGGAGTCGCTGGAATAATTAGGTAAAAATAAATGCATATTATAAGACAATGAAAGTGTTTTTAGACCTTGCATGCATATCAGCCTGTTGTTGGAGACCCATATAACCGAAATATGACACTTTTATAATGTATAATAGGGGCTCTTTAAATGAAAGTCATGTTAAATTAAAATTGTCATGTCCACTTTAAAAATAATGTGGCGTTATGGCATTTTTTTGTACAAATTCATCTAGCTAATCAGATAAACAACATAAAAGAATGAAAAATAAAGAACTTCACTTTTAGTATACCATGGCAATAGTAGTTCACCCCCCCCCCAAAAAAATAATAATAATAAAAATAATAATAATAATAATAAAAATCTGACATCATTGACTCCCACTTCACTAAAACGTGTGTCAGTTTCTTTCCAGCTGGCAATCACTGACTTACATAATATGATTTATGATTATTATTCTGTCCAAATACTTTTGGACCCTCAACAAGTGGGAGGCACATATGCAAACTGTTGTAATGTCTACACCGTTTACCTGATTTGGAGATAAACACCCTCAAATTAAAGCTGACAGTCTGCAGTTAAACACATCTTGTTTGTTTCACTTCAAATCAATTGTGTTGGTCTGAAGAGCCAAAACTGTGAATTGTGTCTATCAAAATATCTATGGACCTAACTGTATTTATATTGTTTATTTATTTATTTATTTATTAACTTACTTACTTACTATGAATGTCAATGGATGCCAGCAACAAGCATTCTTTAAAATATCCCCTTTTGTGTTCCAACAGAAGAAAAAAACTCAAATAGGTTTATAACCGCATGAGGAAGAATAAATGATAAGGTAATTAAAATTTTTGGGTAAACTATCCCTTCGATATTGTTGTCATTCTTGTCCCAGTTATAGTTGAAGCATGAACACATCTTTAGACCTTTGATTAAACAGGACTCTCTTGGAAGGCAGAATAATCAAGCTAGTTCTGATCCCAGTCTAAGCTTGTCACTGATTCTGGTGAAACAGAATCTTTCTTTTGTTCATCTATATAGGGTCAGGCATACGTGTAACTCTTTTCCACTCGCTCTAAAGAATCTGACTTGACTTTGAAGACAGGTACAGACAGATATCACATGACAAGACGATGTTGAAACACAGCACCCTCCAGACAGTGTCTGTTTCCCCGCTTGTAGACTATCTGTTTCTACCTCTATTTCTCCCTCTCTGTCATATTTTCAGACTTTCTGTCATTGATTTATCTCCCTTGTAAAGTATTTCCTGTTAGAGGTGAGATGAGTGAGTCATTCAGTTAAAATGCTGCCTTTCTGCACTGAGGATATGCAAAAAAACAAGAAATGGAAAAAAAATAATTTTAGTTTTTTTTTTTTTCTAAATAATTTTTGGTTATTCGCACAAAACATATGGCATGGCATAACAATTAAATGATGTAAAAAATGAAGGCCACCCACTGTCCAAACCAATGCATTGATATATTAAATATTCATTCATTCATTTTCTTGTCGGCTTAGTCCCTTTATTAATCTGGGGTCACCACAGCGGAATGAACCGCCAACTTATCCAGCACGATTTTACGCAGCAGATGCCCTTCCAGCTGCAACCCATCTCTGGGTCCACACACTCATTCACACTCATACACTACTGACAATTTAGCCTACCCAATTCACCTGTACCGCATGTCTTCAGACTGTGGGGGAAACCGGAGCACCCGGAGGAAACCCACGCAAATGCAAAGAGAATGAAATTCTCTTCTAAAATAAAAATTT
>CAIGQZ010000690.1:12624336-12634676 GCA_903798205.1 Danio tinwini
TGTAACAATATATATATATATATATATATATATTGTTACACCACAAAATAAACTAAGGGTAGAGTGTAATATGAAACAATAGACTTTTTATTTTGTACATTCCATATATTTCATCATATTACACAGCCCTAAGCACTTTATTCACATGATTTTTCCATCTTTTCATACTTAAAGCAACGCTACTGTTGTTTTTTTCAGTCTATTTTCTGTCAGTAGTGTAAATGTTACATTTGACAAACTATCTAAAACAATTTACAAGAATAAAAACAGACAAACCTTTATAAACTGCCTCCAGTTAAAAATCAAACATTACTTTTGTTTCAATAATTCATTTAAAACACCATTTCATTGTTCTTGTGCTGTGTCAGGATGTCCAGGACACAGCCGTTAAATCTTTCACAGAATGACTCAGGTGTTGCTTTATGTGACAGAGTGACTCTGAAAACAGATGTTTGCCTTTAAATCCTGTCAGGCTCTGAATCCTTCAACCGTTCATCAGCTCATATACGCACAACAGACATCTATCTCAAGCTTTTTCTCTTAGACTGCACCAACAATAAATTCCCACAAAACCTGCCTAGTAGAGTTCACATTAGCGGCGGGTTGACCGATGACCCAACTGGCTAAGACCCTGCTACCTGCAGCTGGGATACGCATTCGAGAGATTAAACTGCAGTTATTGGCGCCTTGTCACTGAGGAACCCCTGCAGAGCCCATTACAAGCTAATGCATGAAATAGCTGAGAGGGCCCTCCATTGAGTAAAGTAATTAAATGTGGCTGCCTGCCACTGTCGGGTGTAGAAGACCTCCAGCGCCCTGGTCAGGTAGAGTAATTACCATTCCTCTCTCTCTTGCCTGTTTGATAAAAGATGACTATCTTTCTCTACCCTGGAAAATCATCTGTGTGCGCGTGTGCGTTAGCTGTATGACTGGAAAACCTCGGAGGGTCTTTTTTCATTATTTCACCCATGATAAAACCTTGTCCATCCATAACATTAGCATAAATCTAGCAAGTCCTGATTGATGGAATGGAATTGAGAACTTTTTTTTTTTCTCAATGATCCACTTAGAGATGAAATGAATCAACAGTTGCAGTTTTTCAACAACTCGTGCAGCCATGAGATTTATCTAGTTCTATAGAGAATTGAATCTTAGTGGATTGCTTTCATTTTTATACAAACACAACTGGAGCAATGTTAATTTGCACACCATACAAATAACACAGCCTTCACTAAAACACAATGGAGTTTGATTCATTCTGATTGGCTAAACACTTTGAACTGTGCAATTATTTTATAGAAAGCTCTCAGCTCAAGGTTTTAACAGCATTACAGTACTATATCACTATTATGAATGACTTGTGTTAATTCAAAAACAACATACAAACTACAACAGCACATACAAATATGATTCTTTTAAATGTAAAAACATGACAAAAAGTTATGAATAAGTTAAAAATGTTTTTTATGTAACCTTAACTTAATTTATTAAGTTAATCACGTTTCAACTATTTTTTTTACCTATTCAAAGTTTTACGTAATTTTATTAGTCAGTTTGACTGATTTAAATATAAGATGATTAGAATAGTTCATTTATTAAACATAATTAAGGTAAGACGAATTATTTTAAAGTGCAAAAGAAGCAAAAACTAGAAAGACACAGAGGTAATGAATGATATGATATGTAATGAACACAACTAAACAATGTATTGAGGTGTGGTAAACATTTAATAAGCAAAGTTATTCACTGGGCATCACGGTGGCACAGTGGGTAGCACAATCGCCTCACAGCAAGAAGGTCGCTGGTTCGAGCCTCGGCTAGGTCAGTTGGCATTTCTGTGTGAAGTTTGCATGTTCTCCCTGTGTTCGTGTGGGTTTTCACCGGGTGCTCCAGTTTCCCCCTCAAGTCCAAAAACATGCAGTGTAGGTGAATTGGGTAGGCTAAATTGTCTGTAGTGTATGTGTGTGTATGGATGTTTCCCAGTGATGGGTTGCAGCTGGGTGACTAAAGTAATGAGGCTTAAAATTAATCTTTAATTATATTTTGAAACATTTTAAGAGCAAACAGCTATTGTAATGGATGATACTATTTCACAATAGATATTTCATAATACTTAAAGGAGTGGTCCACTTTGATATCACATTTTAGACTTTAGTTCATGTGTAATGTAGCTGTGTGAACATAAACAACATCTCTGAATGTAATACACTTAAAATTCAATGCAAAGGGAGACACTGGCTTTTACAGAGTTAGCTTAGCAAAGCGAACATAGTTTGGAGACTACAAAAAAGTACATCCGGGTTAATGAAGTCATAAACCCTTTGAGTTATGTGCATACACTGCATGCAGCAAAGGGGCATGGCCAGAGGCACTGTAATGTTATAGCAGAGAAAGCTAAATGCTGTCCAAATTCTGCTATTTCCACAGAGCTTTTTCTGCTTCTGTATTTGGGCTTCCAAAGGACACTAGACAACGAGAGAAGCGCTTACAATTAAATTTTGAGTATGTTCCAGAGAATTATAAAAAAATATATAGCTAGCATTTGACAAAGGACAGCTTCCAGATTCTCCCAGTTCAGTGCTAGATTCAGCTAAAAACTCCTCAAAGAAGGAGCAGATCCAACCATAGTAGAAAAAGCTGTGGATTGTGAGCCACAACCTGTATGTATTTTTGTTTGTTAAAAGTGATCTATTACATGGATAGTTTCTACCGTTAACATATGTTGTAGCAAGGATGTAAACACAGATGTAATCAACAGAAAATGCCGTTTGGCATCATTAAAAATTTAGCTACAAATTCATATTTATCAGTATTTCATATCTACAGCGCTGCAGTGTCTCTCTATGTGGCTGCTTTCCCTGCAGTCTACATCTTAAATAATGAATTCGCAAAAGATATGTGAAAATTTCATATTACTAACACATGCTTATAACCCGAATATGTGAAAGACAATTGTCAGATTTTATTTTAGAGAGCAGGCGTGAGGTTCAGCTGTGTCCTCTTTATTTTATGTCTAATTCAGGCTCAAACTGATATGGCTAACAATTACGCTGACTGACAGTGTTTACACAACGTCATAGTGCATGCTAGTTTAGGTGTGACGTTTCCTAGTGACGTGGAGCTGATTCGCAAATCACAGCACATTATGTTAACTGACCAATCAGAGCCTCTTGAGGGTGGGCCTTCGGTGGATAGGAAATATGATAGTCGCTTTCATGTTAGCTGAGTAGCAATATATGATTAAAGTAAGATATATATATAAAAATAATTATTTACAAATAAAGCATGAGCACACATTGCTTTGCACCCCGTAAACACACACTATAAAAAATAAATCTGTAAAATTTACGGAAAAAAAAAAACTGCAGCTGTGGTTGCCAGTATTTCACTGTTAAAAAAGTAATTTCTTATTTTTACAGTAAACTACCATATTTCATTCATTTTTAGCGGTGATATGTCTGTATTTTGAATTACCAACATTTACACGTCTTTTGTTACACAGATAGTCACTTTAACACAGCCATATGCGGGTGGTGATGAAAAAGTTACATATTGCACCAATGCTCATCACGAACAACATTTCCTACAAGCAGAAAAGTGTATCAGTGTGTAGAAGGTGCTCAGTGTCATTCACACAGTTACTAAACACCAGCATGGTAACACACATAAAATTGAAGTCATGAAATAAACATTGTTTATCAACATTAGATGTAATATAAATCTCTAACGTACATAACTGATTGGGAAACAACTAAAAAGGTCCATAGTAATGTCAACAAAATGCATAAATAGTGATGTGCAGGGAATTTTGTGAAAATCAATTTACGGTTATTCGCTGTATATATTAAGGAAACATACTGTTAACCAGGTTACGGATTTTTACTGTAGCATTTTTACAGTTTTTTACCGTTGAAATCACTGCCATTCTTGACTAAGCCTTAAAAATACACTTTGGACGACCCCTTAAATAATAAATAAAATAAAAAAATAACAATACAAATAATAAATAACTTTGGTAGGCACAAAGAGTTATTTCCAAACATTAAAAACAATTTAACACACTCCAAGTTTTTAAACTAGTGTACTATACTATATATGTGAAGGCCAGACAGAAAGAGTCTCTAACAAAATAAAGGTATCGTAACAATTTATCACCTTGGAATTATAAGGTTCTATCTGCGTTCTGAATGATTTTGAGATATTGAGCTTCAAAGTTTTTGCATTCCATAGCAAACAGTATGTGTGTAACATTTGTGTTTTCAATAAAAAAGTCTTAAAATGTAAACAACTTATAAAAAAAAACATCCCATAATGTAAATAAGTTGTCAATTAATAAGAATATGTCAATAACTCAATTTTGACAAAAATGTCAGATAGAACCTTATAATATTATGGTGACGAATTACACATTCTGAAAGAGGCTTCGTGTCATTTTCTGTGTGCTTTACAGTACCTGTTCACTATAATGTGCACACCAGACTGCGGCCTCTTGAAATATGGGGGCTGTTTTTTTTTCGTGGTAAGGCATTAAAACATATTGTTTGGAACGAGCGGCGATGATGGCGATACGGCAGCTGATATGATACATCGCACAGTGAGCCGAGAAGACATGAATAATGATAGAGGAGAAAATAGAGGGAAGAGAGTACGGGGGGAGCGTTCGTTTTCTTTCTTTCTTTTTTTTTCCCCTCGGTCTCCATCTGCCACTCTTTTTCTGCCGGCCGGAGAAGCGCCTGATGTATTTGCTGCTTGGCTGCTCTCAGAGATTGCTATCAGCCAAGTCTCGTCTGTGGAGGTAAACTCAATACGCATATTTTCCCGCTCCAACCTTCATAACATTTACTTTCAAGCTCTCCGATTTGGCATGTGTACATTTTTAGAGCTCTAATAGTGTGCGATTTGAAAGTGTGACCGTCTGCTTTGGCCTTACACACGTGCGACACAAATGAAACGCGAGACGAACCAATCAATAGAGGTGTAAATGTTGAATACAGAACCTCGGTTTTGTTGACGTGTTTCAATAATAAGAGCGCATCGCAAAGCCAATCACCATTTGCTTGCAATTGCGAGCGCAAAATGAATGTTGATGTTTCTGGCACATCGGAATTGTCCAGATGGCATTTGGAGAAACATTTAAAGTCGCTCCACTGCAGCACGACTTAATAATCAGTTTGACTGACGGGATATCACTGTACGAGCTACTGATTTTAAAACTAGTTGTCAGCTATGTATAACATTTAAATTCGCACTTCATGTACCCTGTCAACACAACATTATGAGGAATGGCAGATGGTGTTTTACTGGGAGCACAGTAAAGTAGCACTTTCCGTCAGATAATTCTCTCTAAATCACTCCAAGCAAATTGCAGTTTGTTAAAATCGCACGTTATCCTAGAGCTGGAAAGCAAATAAAGTTGCACCATATATGTGTTTTAGTACTGATATCTCAATATGTGCAAGGTTGTTTATATGTTGGCATTGCAGTTGACCAAAAGCCATAGTTTAGAACACATGAGATTTGTAGAGTCATTGAAGAGTTTAACTACAGTAAAACAAACTGTTAAAGATTTTTGGAAATTACACAGTATTTAACTGTAATATTAACTGTACTTTACTGTAGGATAGTTACATAGAATGTCATTGTAAAGTTGCATGGTGAAAATCAATGTATAATTTACAGTAAAGATATACAATACAAAATAAAACATACTGTACAGCAAGATAAATAGCACTGTGAATGTAAATACCGTATATTTGTTGTAATTGATTTACAGTAAGCTACTTGCGAACTGCTGCCAGTAAATTGCTGTAAATTTTATAGGAAGTTGTTAACAATGTAGGGGAAAGTTTATCATCTATCATCTATTTTAAAAACTGTACAGTGTTACTTTGCATTTATATATTCGATTTCTGCATCCGAATACTGTTAGACTCCCCAGAAAACCACAAAGGACTTTTTGTGATTTTTATCTTTGCTCTATCGCATTTATCTATACTTTTAAATTGATTATTATATTTTATGCAAGATTCTCTCCCCTACAAATCTATCACAATCAATCTAAGTTAATTTTTTTTTTCCCAAAGAGAGTTATTCAACCTATCTGCAAACGTTGAGTTATTTATTAAACCCAATGGTTGAGTTAAAAATATTTGTTGCTTTGTTTTTGTTTTTACCTTAATTGGATTATTTATTAATAACTCATAATAGTCATTAATAACATATTTTGAATTTCAACAGTCAACTGATATAACTGACACAGAACAGCTGTTTTAATATGTGCACGTTTTTAATATGTGCTGTTTTTGCATTATAAAATTTATTTAAACTCTAATGCAGTAATACAAACGCACGCTTCATAGCCAATCATGTGCCCATGTGGCAAACGCACGATGGGATGGATGTGATGTAACGGGAGAAATGTGTCAAATCTGCTAAAACAAACTACGTTAAATATCTATTATATACTCTATAGTGCCACTTTAACATATGTAAATGTTAAACAGTGGTTTTAAACTTTTAGAAGATACTTATGATTGACTTTGACAACACTATTATTCCCTAGATGACATTCAAAATGAAGAATTTAAATTTATTTTATATTTAATTTTGTATTTAATGTTTATTAGTGAGTGAGAAAAAAAGGTAATGACAGCTTTAGACTGCTTTAGACCTCTAAGTTGCCATTCTAATAATACATTTTAATAATACATTTTAACAAATAAATGAATAAACAAATAAACAAACAAATAGATACATAAATAAAAAACGAATAAATGAATAAACAAACAAATAAATAAATACACTTAAACATTTATAAATGAAAAAAAACTAATAAATGAATGAACAAATAAATAAATAAATAAATAAACAAATAAATAAATAAATAAATAAATAAATAAACTCAAAAAATGAATAAAGGAATAAACAAACAAATAAATAAATAATTAAATAAATAAATACATTTTATTAAAATAAAAGCTTTCAGTTGCAATTTGACTTTGAAATTCCTTCACCATTTTGCTGCTTTATACTACCAAAGACAAGGTGACGGCCGTGTTCCAAAGTGTGCAGCTCATCAACCAAAAATCTATTCTTGCTTTCATAATTGCACTGCTATCAAATCACTGGTGTATGAAAGTCTTTATATAGGAAACAGCCAGCCTCATGTGTCAAAGACAGGAACAGTATCAAATCCTGCTGCTGCTGTGAGTTTGGTTGTGGCCTGCGAGGGGAAGGAGAGCTGTCCAAACAGACAGACGCAGCCGGATGAACAGCGTGCCTGTGTTTGAGAGGTCACATCTCCAGCACAGAGGCTAACAACAGGCTTCGGCTCCAGGGAAAAACAAGACCTTTAGAGAACTGGAGCCTTATAGACACTCAAAACATGCGATAAGCTGTGCGAACAGAGGAAAAAAATGGCACAAAGGTGTGAAGAACAGAGCGAGAGCAATTGGAGAAGACTGGAGGATTGTCCAAATGAAGGGTGAGGAACATAATTGCAAGAATATGGGATTCTGATCAAAGAGTGTCTACAGTAGGAGACTAAACATCGGATAAACAGTACAACCCGGAGTTCAACGAAAAAAAAAAAAAAAGCAAACTCCTCAAGCGAGCCTCTTAAATCAAACTGACAGTTATTGAGCTGGGTTACTATTTTTAAAAGGCATTTTCAGAGGCTTTTCAGGCCAGCAAGTTTATCAAAGGCAAGGCGGTATTAAGTTGCACAGCCAAAATTGTCAAATCACAGATTATTCTGTACAGCTCTGGAAAGCTAACTGCTTTATGGAGCTTGTTCATTCATTCGTTTGTATGTTCATTCGTTTGTTCTTTAATTGATTCATTTATTCGTTTATTCATTCATTTGTTAATTTGTTTGTTTGTTCTTTCCTTCCTTCCTTCGTAAAAAAAAACATTGGGGATTTGCTTTGGATATTTAATTACAGTATAAGTATATTACAATTTCTTAAAAAAAATAATAAGCTTGGACATAATATTATTACATTCATGAAATCAGATTTGTAACTCTAACTAGCAACAATACAGTTTTTCTTGATTGCTAAAACACAATTTCTGAACCCTTTCTCCAGTTTCTTACACCATTAAACTCAAAACCTCATCTTCAAGCACTATCAACAAAATGTCTTACTTCAAAACATTTTTAACTGTGTTCAAAATCAAGCACTGCTCTCAAACAATAAATATTCACCAAAATGATATACACTATCAAGCAGTCAGTAAACAATACACAAACCAGAAAATCGCATTGTTAAAATCATAGAGAGAAGTACATTTTTTATCTCAATGTTCAGGGCCATACAATTTGTACAGTATACAGCCTACAATGCACTGTACTACAGTATACAATACTAAAAGGGACAAAAATCAAAGGTGGACATGTAATCAATTTGCTTCTCATCTTTGGGCTGAGTCAGGCCAGAACACTTCATCGACATCACACGCAACACAATATTGTCTGCCTTGAAGCAATGGGGGAATGAAGCCTCTTGTGTGGCGTATACAGCCCTGGCATGATTCCTCACCTATTGACCTTATTCCTCGCGTACAAGATTTCCGGTCTCATTCACTTTCATTCATATTTAGATGTTAAAATCAGCTTGTGATGCTGCTTGATGTTGCAAACTGATATTTTCTTATTATATTATTATGCTTGGTCTGTTTAATCATGAACACATTTGTTTGTAGAGCAAGTAGTTTGACCGTTTTCTGCTGTTTATCATTCCTAGTCATTTCTGCCATAGGCAACTCAATCAGAAGTTTTAAAACAATCGCAAAAATTAGCACACTTCAGCATTTTAGAATAAGGTCAATATGACCACATGCTAAATACATGACTTGCAGCAGATCTACTTAGATGTAAGGTTGTCTATGACAGTGGTTCCCAACCCGGGGGTCGCGACCCCCAGTAGGGGTCGTTAATGATTTTCAAGGGGTCGCCAAGAGCACTCATGTTTTTTTTTTCCTTTTTTTTTTTTTTTTAAGGAAATTACTTTCATTTATAAAATAATTCAATTCTGATTATTTGGGGGGAAAAATCTAATATAGAAAGATAATAGATTTTATTAACATCTAGAATGTTACAGTGTATTGTGAGAGTGGGAACGTAGGCCAGAGCTTACATTAGCAAATTTAAAAAAGATGCACCAAAGAAAAGATATGGCAAAGCACCAGGAAGGAAATAAAAATGAATGTGCTAAAAAGAAAGCAAGGATTTATTTGGATAGTTATCTTGAATTTGGTTTCATTGAAGCAATGGACAAGGTGAGAATTGAGTATGTCATCTGTGGTGACAGACCAGCGAATGAAAGCATGAAGCCCTGCAAACTAAAGAGACATCAGAGCACCAGACACCCACAGAAGGTTGGTAAACCCCCAAAATTTTTCTTATGTGTGCATGCATGTTTCACCTTTTAATAAGTTAAACAGATACATTTGTACATGTTATCTGTACATGATGTTAAATGTGCTGCTGTTAAATTTGCAGCAGGTTTTGGAAAAAAAGTGCAAACTGTTGTTGAGAAAAAGTCAATAGTTCCGAGTTGTTGTTTTTGCATATATTAAACACAACATTAGCTCAATGTTATATGTTAGTCAGTTAGTGCAATTTTTTTGTGTATGTTTCTGTGTGTGTGTGTGTGTGTGGGGGGGGGGTGTCTTTAAAAATGTCAGCGTTAAATTAGGGGTCGCTTGGAAAAAAGGTTGGGAACCACTGGTCTATGATACACTTTAAATAAAACTACTCCATCAGATTCAGAAAAGGCGAGTATGGAGGGAGGTACAAGTTCATAAACTGCTCAATGCACTCATCCTCTCACACTATTTCTTCTAACCATGCTTAGACCATGCCTTTCCTTACCACCTTCACCAAACTGTTTGCTTATATTTGTCAAATCATTTGAAAAATGTGTCATCAATTTTGAGTGGTTTTGTTTAATCAATGGTATATTTTCTCTATTTGTATTTGATTGCTGCTACTTGTGTTCATCAGTATGGATGACGTGGATTAGAGTGTAGAATGTGTTTTGAGAATGAGAATGTGTTTGAAGTTTTGCGGAAAAGTAAGGTCTGCATATTGTGTTTGAAAGCATTGACTGCACAATAGCTAAATGAGGTCAAGCAACTGAGAACTTAGTTCAGCCAATGGGTTTTAGTGTTTTAGCAATTGAGAAAAATAAAAATAAAATAATAATAATAATAATAATAATAATAACATTATTATTATTATTATTATTATTATTATTATTATTATTATTAGTAGTAGTAGTAGTAATATTTTTATTATTATTACTAATAATAATAATAATAATAATAATAATAATAAT
>CAIGQZ010000690.1:12701581-12714501 GCA_903798205.1 Danio tinwini
AAAACAAAACAAAACAAAACAAAACAAAACAAAACAAAACAAAACAAATAAAATAAAATAAAATAAAATACTGCACTTCCCATCACTAGTGTTATCACTAGAATTATAAGGTTCTATGTGGCAGATCATTAATTGAAGCATTACTTTTTTAAGAAATACAACCAGTTTGCTTAATAATATTTGTTATGATTTTTTTATGATGAAATTGGTGTTGTAACAATATGTTGATGTTTCAGAATTTTTTTTTATTGTTTTCAATTACATTTATTTAATGTTTTAGAATAAATATTTTTTTCTTGTTTACATTAGGCATACAAGGCTGTGCTACATATTTTGTCAAATGCAGATGTTAATTTTATGTAATTAAAATTGTACTATTTATTGAGTTATATGCTTTATATGAATTATTGAATTATATTGATTGACTTATATGCCCCATGAATTAAATTTGCCCTTCAAGGTTTAATATTAAATTTAAAGACTTTAAAACAAAACAGATAATGAGCAAATGAGTTTAATAAACACTGAAAATGTTTCACTGGCTATATATACACAAATAAAAAAAATCACATTTAATATATATTACATTTTTCAAATAACTGTTTCTTTTTCAACAATGTACAATTTTACATTAAATCTTAATGTCACAAATGCTTCTAAATCATCACATTTATAAACATCTTTTCAGTTTCAGGTTTCTTCTCATTTTTGTGTGACGCGGCATTATTATTAGGTCTTTCACGCTGACAATGGAGCTGTCATTGGTCCTCGTGCCTGCATTCAAAATGCTGACTGACTCACAGAAAGAACCTTATACAGCCAAGCTAGAGTTCAACTTTGTAGAAAAAAAAACTTTTGTTTTTAAAATAAAAAGTCTTAAATAAAAACAACTTTCCCCAAAAAAACCTATAATGTAAATAAATTGTTATTTAATAAGAATATGTGAATAACTCAGTTTTGACAAAACTGTCAGATAGAACCTATAATTCTAAGGTGATTATATATTATTAACATTATAAAATTAATAAGAAGGCAACTTCGATAGCATAAAATATAAAATTAAATAAAATTAAAAACAAAAACCATGGTTTAATATTAAACAGTTTGTGTTTAATCAAATAAATTAGTAATAAATGATTTTATAAAACAATCTATGTAGCTAAAAACAACACATGCTGATGTAAAACAATGATGTTAAAACAATCTGTGTTTTTATAAAACAATAATTGCGCGAACAAAACCTATTAAACCAAAAATCCAAACAAAGCTGTCTATGTTTGTATAAACCAATCCATGTTGAGTAAAACAAAACAAACCATGTTTCCATGCACGCAGAAGAAACTAAAAACATATAAATAATTAAGTAAACAATAAACAATCCATGTTTTATCAAATAATATTTGTTAAACAAACAACAGGCAAAACCAATCAAGTTTTTTTTTTTTTTTTTTTTTTTACTCAGACACTCAATGGCGCTATTTGAACAAAACCTTTTTTTTTATTAATCTATTTAATCTTGTATAAAACACAAAAGTTTTAACTGAAAACTAAATCACAATTTACAATTATTTATAATCACAAACACATCCACCACTATGAAACAGTAGAGAGAACCATATTCTTCAGCTCCTGTGCGAATACAAAAAAAAAAAAGCGACTGCAAGGGACTGTCAGGCTGAAAAAAAAATTTAAAATACATAAAACACAAAGGCGGTAAAATCCCGAAGAGGGTTTGTTTGCCACGCAAATGGAGATGTGCGTCTCTGGAAGGCTGTCAGCCAGTCTTTGATCTGTCATGTGTAATGGAGTCTTTGAGCTGAGAAGACAGACAAGCGAGAGAGACAAAGAAAGCAGGTTCACGCTCTCTGGCTTCTCAACCCGTCCCATCATACATGATTTAGTGTGACCAGACCAAATGTAGTTGTTAAGGAGGCACCTTCACATGGGTTTAGGCCACGAGGGGCAGCCGCTGGATGTGTTGACAAAACCAGTTCTGCACTTGGATAATGTAATGCAATCTCTTTCAAGTTTCTTCAAGGGCTCCCACTGCTAGAAGACACAGCCTCGAGAAGCCCATTCAATATTCAAGACGTCTCTCGACAGCGTCTGCCTTTTGTAGACACCTTAACATCTGCTATTCTGCTCTGCTCTTGTATATGCACTGTATTAAAGAGAACGGTACAAGGTGTGACATTCAATAGCATTCCAAGTTTGAGTGATTGAAAATAAAGATTCATCTTTCGGATCAAAATTCTTTGACGTGCGCTTGGCGGATGCTGGAGTGACTTTGCTGAATGCTAGGAGATGTGCATTTCAGTTTTGTTGACTGATAAAGTCAGTTATGGATTCAAGGTGGGATGGTGGAGTGAACTGATGCTCTTTTTTTAAGCTATTAGTTGTTTTTAAAATGCTTTAAAATACAATTCTTGGTTTGAATACAGTTCTTATATGATGAAAATTTATTTTAAGTTTTTAAGTTTTTAAGTAAAAAAACAGTCAGAGCGATGTCCCTGCCTAAAATAAAAAAAGCAGAACATGTTTTATTAAATGAATAAATGTATTACGAATGAAAAAGCACTAGTCTCAGGGTTTCTGAGTTTCAGGAAGTCAAATTTAAGACTTTTTAAGACCTTTTCAAGACCATCAAGAATGACATTTCAGACATATATAGGACTAAACGCTGGGGATTTTTTAAAATGGCCCAGCAGATAAACATAAATACATACAATTACTTGTCACATCATAAAAAAAAAATATTCTAATTATTTCTTAGCCACATATTTTAAATAATGTGTCAAAATAAGCAGATTAGTTGTTTACATACACATTTTTCAACATTTAAAAAAAAGTGTTTTGCTAAAAGTTTTATTGAAATGTATTGTTGGTAATTGGGTGTGTGTTAGATCGATTGGGTAGGGTTACATTCATTCAATTATTTTCTTTTCGGCTTAGTCCCTTTATTAATCCGGGGTCGCCACAGCGGAATGAACCGCCAACTTATCCAGCACGTTATCTAAGCTTTTCACTCATCATAGCACATGTGCTGCTGATGATGTGACAATAAAAGTGATTTGATGTTTTTACGCAGCGGATGCCCATCTCTGGGAAACATCCATGCACACTCATTCACACTCATACACTACGGACAATTTAGCCTACCCAATTCACCTCTACCACGTCTTTGGACTGTGGGGGAAACCGGAGCACCCGGAGGAAACCCACCCGAACACAGGGAGAACATGCAAACTCCACACAGAAACGTTCAAACCAGTGACCCTCTTGCTGTGAGGCGACAGCACGACCTACTGCGCTACTGCGTCGCTGGGTAGGGTTACATAAACAAAGAAATATTAAGTCCTGTTTAAAATGATTTAAGACCATATGATTTAAGACAATATTTCAGTGAATTTAAAACTTTAAGGCCTAAAATTTAGTTTTGACATTTTAAGACCCCATTGACACCCTGAGTCTTTAGTTATTTGTTGAATAAAATTAATAATTTGTAATTAAATATGAAATAACTAATTACATATTACATATTATTTACATGATAATTAATAAAAAATGACAGACAATTACAGTCACTTGAAACTATGAACATGTTTCCAATTTTTGGTGTTTAGGTTATATAGCAAACAAGTAAAAAACAATAAATACTGAATACAATTTTATTAAAATAAATACATGCTTTACGCCTAAGCCAAATCCATATTTTTATAAAACAATCCATGTTAATAACAGTTACAGTCGATATTAAAATCAATGTTACACAAGGCAAAAAAACTATAAATCTTCTAAAAAAAATAAATAAATGGGTGCTCTGCTTTCCCCCACAGTCCAAACACATGCAGTACAGTTGAATTGAATAAGCTAAATTGGCCGTAGTGTATGTGTGTGCAAAAGTGTGTGGGTGTTTCCCAGTGTTGGGTTGCACCTGGAAGGGCATCCACTGCATAAAACATGTGCTGGAAAAATTGGCGGTTTATTCCGCTGTGGAAATCTCTAATTAATAAAGGGAGAAAGCAGAAAAGAAAATTAATGAATACATGTGAAAAAAAAATATTTAATAACAACAAGACAATATTTCAGTAAATTTAAAACTTTTTAAGGCCTAAAATTTTGTTTTTGACATTTAAGCCTTTTTAAGACCCCATGGACACCCTGAGTCTTTAGTTATTTTGTTGAATGAAATTATTAAATAGTAATTAAAACATATTACATATCACTTACACAATAGTTAATTACATATTACAAACAATTACAGTGAAACTATGAATGTTTCCATTTTTTTCCAACATAAAATTATTTTTGGTTTTGAGGTTATATAGCAAACAAGTAAATAATAAGTAAATAAACTACAAAATTATTTTTTTTTATAAATAGATGCTTTACATTTAAGAAAAATCCATATTTTTATAAAACAAGTAAATAAGTAAATAAACAAAACAACAATAAATACAAAATATTTTTTTTATAAATACATGCTTTACATTTAAGAAAATCCATATTTTTATAAAACAATCCATGTTAATAACAGTGACAGTCAATATTAAAATCGTGTGAAGTGTTATACAGGGCAAAAAAATGAATATGATAGAATATCATATTTTCATATTTTCAGCGTATTTGAATGCTTAAAACGGAAATAATTTAGACCTTCAATAACTATAAATCTTCTACTTTCAATTTTCAAATTCCCATTTTTTTTAATTACTAGCCTTTTAGATTAGAAATGTATTAGAGCCTTTATTTTTCTACATTTCAGCTAATTAACACCAAAATAATGACACTAAGCCACTTTGCTGACCTTCTTGAAGCCTTGAACATGTTCACCTGTATTCAAACATGAAATAAACTGACACATCAATGACTACACATCAAAAAATAAATAATAAAAAACTCTACACAATATTCAGCAGCATTCCATACAAAAAGCTAGGTAAAGCATGGGCTTATTAAAACAAACACACACACACAAACCTACAGGCAATCAGGAATAAGCACAATCAACTAGTTTTAGAAGGCAAGGTGATACAGTATGTCCTGCTGCTCCAATACATTCTTATAATTACATGCATTCAAGTATGTCACAAGTATGTTTAATTATTGAACTTTTTTTTATCAATAAAATGAAAAGAGAAATGAAGAGATTGTCCTGTTGCTGACTGATTCAGTGATGTACTTTTCACAGCAGTTCCATTATCAGAATGTTAATTTAATATAAAGACTTTCTAATTGGCTATATATTTTTTTTTCTTAATCAACATTGCCCTCCCCTATTCATTGTCTGGCTAAACGATTCATGTGTTTTTAATATCTCATCTACTGAAGGCTGTTTTTTTTTTAATCTAACCCATTTTCACACATCTTTTGAGATTTCAGTCGGGTCGGAAGGGTAAGTCACCACCGATTCAAAGTAAATACACATCTCACAGTTCTTTACTAAAACAGGAAGGATGTCGCTCCAATTTCACGAGTTTGTCTTCCGTTGAGCAAGTGCCAAGTGAGCGAACCATGTCATAGCACGTCTGCTGAATGTGACTGACAGAAGGACATTTCCTCAAACATGTCAAGATCTCTTCTCAGATACAAGAAGAAATTCTTAATAAAAATAAGTAGCGCTCGGCTGCATCGAACACAATATCAAAATGATTCAGTGTTTGGAGCTGTTACTCTATGCAGCTTTCAACAGGATTTTGCAATATTTCAAGGATGCTCTCTTCTGGATGGAATATATTCAGCTAAAGTTCATTGGAAAATCTGCATGTATGACTTCTGCAAAATTAAGTGGTTAATTCACCTAAAAATAAATCTCTTGTTATTAATTACTCACACTTATGTCGTCACGATCCCCATTTCAGGAACACAATACATTCCACGTGACTTCAGTGGTTTAACTATAATCAAATGAAGCTCCAAGAACAATTTTGTGCATCAAAAAACTGTAAAAACAACTTTTATCGGCAATGTCTTCCATGTCAGATAAGGGTGCATGTTTACTATGTGCTTGCTCTCAGATTCGGTCTTAAAATAACTTAATTTGTTATCTGAAGATGAATAAGGACTGGAATGACATGAGAGTGAGTAATTAATAACAAAATTTAGATAAAAAAATATAATATTGTGTGTAAGACAAAAAGAATGATATAACATTTGATTACATTAGCATATATTCCAGATTTTATCTAAAGCAGTTGTGTAATGTAATTATGGAGGTTTTACAATTTTACTAATGTGCGTAAATTTATGATTTCCAACTGAATTCTGGAAGCCCTTGCCACTACATAGTTTATTTACATAATGATGCATCATACTATGGTAGTTTAGCCATAAGTTATGTTGTTGTTTGAGAAACATACCTCTGGTATGCACCATGGGTTCAAATAGCAGAGCAGTGTTCACACATATTCAAGTGAACCACGCAAAAAGAGTGAACACAGCAGAGTTAGTTTTCATTAAATAAAAAATAAAGTAAATGAAAAGTATGAACACACAATTAGAGACCTCATTTGAACAAGGTAATCACATCAGTGATGATATACAGACATATCACACTGCTACAAGTGTGTTATAGCAATTATAACAAGAGTTAAACAGCATATGTTTGTAAAAAAAATGACAAATAAAAACAACAAAGGAATGTATTTTGTGTGAGAGGAACACTCTCTTCTGCTTCCAATTCACATCCAAAGCTGACCATATAGAGATAAGCAAAAGCAAAATAAGCAAAAGCCATTGCTAATTTAAAAGTTTCATGCACATATAGAGCAGGTTCCAGAATTGAACATGTCACGTGTTTTCCTGGGAATAATATTTCTAAAGGAGCTGTTGACATGGAATTGAACCAGATTTTGGTAAAACCCCAAACAATACAAGCTCACTGTCTGAGCTTTCACTGCCTTTCTACACATCCCTTTCTTCATGTGTTCAATACTTTTTCCTTCATAATTTCGTTTTATTATGCATAACTTAACTTGTAAACTAATTAGATTTGTTTTCTTTGCATATATGGATTTCTTTGGTTTGTACCAAAGAAGTCAACAGAACCTTAAGAAATATGTTTTTTTGTGTCATGTGTTTAATACGTATTGTCCTTACTGTGCATTGCACACATATTATTTACTATAGGTTAAAGTTACTTGCTGAAGTTTAAAACTCAGGGTTAACAATATTTCTGCTAGTCTTATCAAGCACCACTATTAAATGCTGAAAATCTAATCCTTGATTAAAAAGGGTTGTTATTCAGATGAAAGCTACTGTATTTCTGAGCAAAGAAAGCTAAAACACTGGCATTAGAATGTTTCTGTGTGTTGTCTTTGCTTAAGAAAGCTTTCAGTGCACATCCATAACCTTGCAGATCTGTTGCTCTGGGCTGTTTTGTGGTCTTTGTGTGAACTCAGAGTGGCGTTTTGAATGCATGTATATGTGTGTGCGTCTCTGTCTGCGCTGTTCACTTCAGCAGGCCTGACTGAGTTCAGTGTGTTGGGAAGTTGCCGGTGTGGCAGCAGTCGGGATGTTAACGCGTGTTGACAGGTTGGCATCCTCCCACTGAGCGTCATACAATCCCCTGCCACCAGTGCTTAGCCTGACACTCGCCATGAGGCTAAACATCAGCTCTGAGACCCCGGGAAGACTTGTCTACACAGCAGCCGGCCTCAGGGACCAGGCTCTCCACCGTGACCCTTGGGATCCGTCACCATAACGCTGTGGCGGCTGCGACAGGTTAGCAGATTTCATACTATCTGAGTGTTTCACACACTGGGATGATAACGATAGTGCACTATTTGATGAATCATCTCAGAAGAGCTGCTATCAAGATGAACTTGCTGCTGTTAAGTCTGACACAATTCAATTACACCAAACAATACTTTGGGGATGATATGAAAATATAGAGAGTAAAAATAAAACTACTGCTCTGTAGAGTGAATCCTGATTGGGATGAATATATTTAGAGTAAAGGATGCTTCCTCAGGGCTTTGCACACATATCTCCAAACTAGGGTTGTAGAAAATTCAGATTTTAACATATTCTGCAATTAAACTTACAAATTAAATTAATTAGTTCAACAAAATGAGAAAGAACTGATTAAATGAGTTCTGCTTCAGTTTATATATATATATATATATATATAGTGTGTGTGTATATATATAGTCTGACAAATTGGTGAAAAAATAGCCAAAGTGTTTCTAAAATATCTGTAAAATAAAAAAGATCAATGAAAAAAATAAGTAAAAAAAAATAAACAAATAAACTAAATAATACATTAAATAAGTAAAAAATTAAATAAATAAAATAAAAACAAATAAGTAACAAAATAAATAAATAAAAAAGTAAAACAAATAAGTAAAAAAATATAAATAAAATGAAAAATAAATAAGTAAAAATATAAATAAACAAATAACATAATAAACTAAATAAGTACAAATATAAATAAATAAATAAAAAAGAAAATAGGTAAAAAATAAATAAATAAAAAATATGTATTTTTTATAAATAAATCAATTGAAAAATAAATAAGTAAAAGAATTAACAAATAATAAAAAATAAGTACAAATATAAATAGATAAATTAAATACAAATTAAATAAGTAAAAATTTTTATAAATAAATAAAATAAAAACAAATAAGTAAAACAATAAATAAAAATTTTAATAAATAAATAAAATAAAAACAAATAAGTAAAACAATAAATAAAAAATTTAATAAATAAGTAAATAAAAAAATTGTAATATTTAGCTGAAACAACAACAGTAATAACACCAACAACAATAATAGAAAAAATATATAATAAATATAAAAAAATTTAAATATGTATTTTTTGGGTGTAAATATAACATAAGTCAACAATATGTTCTGTATTTAAAAAGTAACAAATTATCTACAATAATTTTACAATAATCATATCTTTAGCAGCAACAACAGCAACAACAATCACAGTTGTCATTGTTTACTACTACTGCTACTGCTGTTGTTGTTTATTATAAATTTAATACTTCTAGAAATGCTCAATTAGTAATGTAAGTTACGGTTAATTACATTTAAAAATTTAAAACACCATCGGAATGTAACAGTGTAAGCAAATTTCCCTCTGAACAGTGTTCAATCCTCCTCCAGACGGCTGGAATCTCTCGGACTGCTGGCCCACCTTTCCCACTGCTGTCGCCTCTCAGTGGAACAAAGACGCCTAATTACCATGCAGATCACAACATCCCTCAGATGCTTGCCGAGGCAGCAGGAGGAGGGAGGAGGAGGAGGACTGGATAAAAAACAGATCCCTAGGACACTCTCCAAATACACGACCACCCAGGCATAAAGCAGACCTGGTCCAGAATGTCACCGGAGAAGGAGCCACGAAATCCCACCGGGACTGAGATTATTAATCTGAGCTCGCAAATCATCCAGCCTGCTGCCCACGATGCCCACAGCAAACACCGCTCCCCTCCTGTGGAAATTAATAAGCTGGAGGCCTGGCTCTAACAAATGAGAGAGGCAGAGACCGCAGGAGGGAAGGAAGGAAGAGAAAATAAGGGAAGTGAATGAGAGGAATTAAAGCTCATCATCTTCACTAAATCTACCTTTGTCAGCTGACAAAGGGCCTGGAATAAATCACTTTTGGCTTGTAGGTGTAGTAATGAAATGCAGCAGGTTGAATGGGCTAACAGATTAGCCTTTAGCACACTTTAAACAAACTAGTCTGTTAGTCTGACACTTTGTCCCGCATTACTTTTCACTTTCTATCATATTACTCATGATACAATGTAGCTATCCTGGTAGTTCCTGGTAGAAAAGTACTTTTTCCAGCAAGCTACTTTGTATTTAGTGGATCTGTAATGATCTGAAGAAGCACAGCTGCTTACTAGGCCACATAATACTACAATAGTACACTCAATAGTACACTCATTTAGGCATGTAGACATGGTCAAGATGATCTGCTGCAGTTCAAACCGAGTATCGGAACGAAAGGTGATTTAAGTGGATTTGAATGTGACATGTTGGTTGGTGCCACACGGGCTGGTCTGAGTATTTCAGGAACTGCTGACTACTGGGATTTTCACACACAACCATCTCTAGGGTTTACAGAGAACGGTCCGGAAAATAGTAAATGTCCATTGAGCAGCAGTTCTGTGGGCGCAAATGCCTTGTTGATGCCAGAGGTCAGAGGAGAATGGCCAGACTGGTTCGAGTTGAGAAAAAGACAACAGTAACTCAAATATGCAGAAAGCAGAAATCATGCAGGTCTAGGCAGGTATGCAGAAGAGCATCTCTGAATGTGCTACACGTTGAACCTTGAGGTATATGGGATACAGCAGCAGAAGACCACACCCGGTGCCACTCCTGTCAGCTAAGAACAGGAAACTGAGGCTACAATTTGCACAGGCTCACCAAAATTGGACAATAGAAGATTGGAAAAATTGTAATAGTGTGAGGGATATTTTCTTGGCACATTTTGGGCCCAATTGAGCGTTGTGTCAACGTCACAGCCTATGTGAGTATTGTTGCTGACCATGTCCATCCGTTTATGACCACAGTGTACCCATCTTCTGATGGCTACTTCCAGCAGGATAATGCTGCATGTCATAAAGCACGAATCATCTCAGACTGGTTTCTTGAACATGACAATGAACATGACAACTGTACTCAAATGGCCTCCGCAGTCACCAGATCTCAATCCAGTAGAGCACCTTTGGGATGTGGTGATTCACATCATGGATGTGCAACTGACAAATCTGCAGTAACTGTGTGATGCTATCATGTCAATATGGACCACAATCTCTGAGGAATTTTTCTAGTACCCTGTTGAATCTATGCCACGAAGGATTAAGGCAGTTCTAAATGCAAAAAGGGGTCCAACCCGGTACTAGTAAGGTGTACCTCATAAAGTGTATATTACAGTTTGGCCATCTATTAGCAAATTTACTTTTATTTGTATTATCGGTCCCACTTTATATTAAGTGGCCTTGACTAATATGTGCTTACACTGAAATGAATAATTCATTAAATAGTACTTATCCGTGTTTTGACATTGTACTAATGCTTGACTAAATACCTGCATGTAATTACATCTGTAATTTGTTTCTGTAAGTACATTTGTAATTACACTGTTGATCATCCTGTACACCTTAAACCATACAGACACCCCCCACATCAGTCCCTAACCCTACCCATATCCCACCTCAAGAGCAACAGAAGTGTTCTGAAATACATTATGAACACTGTAAGTACTTAGTATTTACTTTTTGATGCAAGTACACATTACTTGAGAGCTCAAACTATAAAGTGAGACAGCAACAACAGTTGAAATTCAATCCATAAAGTATTGGCAAACAGTTGGCAAATTGACCTGAAGTGAGAACACTGTGAGAAGGCTTCAATAAAATGTCTTACCAAAATGGAGCCATATGTCACTTTTTATTTAGAAAGTGCTACCATGTGCTTATTCCAAGTTAATTATCTTGTTATTGCATTGCTACATTTGTTTGTACTTAGACTCTCGACGTTCTGGGAAGTTTGAAAACTGTGTAATAAAACATTAGGCTGTGACATCAATTGTATTACAGTACATTGTTACAAAATAGTTTACATACCCTGTATATGTTTGTGTGAAAAATGTAGCTTCATTGTAACTACTAGCTACTTTTAGGAAGTAACTTGTAGTGTAGCTACTTTTTTAAAAGTGTGATTTGACATTAGCTTAGCTACTTTTCCTGGTGATTAACATTGAGCTTATCAAGCTAGTTTCAGAGTATAGCTTCCCCAACACTGCCTGCATTATAAATATTCCATATAGAGTAAAACCTGAGTGAAACCCAAACCCAAAGTTTGGCTTTGTAAATATATTTTCATCTATCATGAAAATAACTTTATTTTTGGTATTTCAACGTGACATTAGTATCACAAGCATATCTGTGGAGAAAACTCTTTTGAGTTCCTTGTGTTGATTATATTCTCTTATAATTCCTACAGTAAACTAATAGTCAACATGTCCATGGATAATCAGGTGATTATGATGGATAATCCTACAATTACTAATTCACAGTTGCAGCTCTGGTTTATTCATAAAAATACATTTACTTTTAGTCCTTTAGCAGACACTTTAAACCAAACCAATTTACAAATGAGGATAAAAGAAGCAAATTAAAATTGCCAGAATTCAGCAATACATAGCTGCCTTGACAAGCCTAAGATAATTTAGCATGTTTTTATTAAAATTATTATTATGATCTTGTAATGGAGTATTTGCAGGAAAGTGTCAGGTGGTTTGTCAAGCCCACTCACCTGTGAAGCAAACTTTTGAAAGCTTAAGTACTGCCACTAGTACAAGTCACATTTAAAATGCAGCTTCTGGTTCATCCTTTTACCCACTAACCCATAAAACCCCAGGCCTGACAGCAGCAGATGAATGCAGAACTTTTCAAATGAAATATCTTATTCATCTAGTTCATCCGAGCACTTGAATTAGTCAGCAAAAGGATTGCTTTCTCAAATCACTGTATAATGAGAGTTCTGATTTATATCTGTAGAAAATGAGCTATTTAAAAATATTTTTTCCTGATTTTTTGTGTAAGTGCATTTTGATTCTAATGAACATGAGTCTATCTATGTTTTTTTTATTGAATTATTATATTTTAGTTTTTCTGCCTGGCTACAGTTGTCTAATCAGTGGCCTAATCAACCGTGCCTGCTCTGCACATTTTAGATAGTAGATTTAACTCCTTTAAATTAACACTCGCTCAGATTTATATATATATATATATATATATAGTATATAAAAGTGTCGAATTAACATTTTTGAAAGAGTTAACCTTATCAACACTCAGAGAGTGTTAATTAGCAAATTCTTATAGTGCAAAACATTATCAACACAAAGGATTATTATTATTATTATTATTATTATTATTATTATTATTATTATTATTATTA
>CAIGQZ010000690.1:12777866-12791722 GCA_903798205.1 Danio tinwini
TATTATTATTATTATTATTATTATTATTATTATTATTATTATTATTACATTAAGGTAATAATAATATTACATAACAGGTTATGTATTATGTATTAACAGGTAATAATACATAACAGGTAACCTTCTTCAGTTTTGTTTCACCTAAATCACCACCAGTGGTGTAAAGTGGTGTAAAATAATATTGTCCTTGGACGCTGGCTAGACATTGATTTTTGGTCACCTGACATTACAACTTAAATCGAATCTAATATTAACATCTTATGACGTTGTGTGTCTGCTGGGCAATAACTAAATGCACTACAGAATGTTACGTTTACACACATCCACAAATTACATGTAAATTCATCAGCTTTTTAAAGCGTACTGCTCACTACTCTTAAGTACTTTTGAAAAGGCTACTTTTACTCATACTTTGAGTAATATTTGCAACAAATACTTTTACTCTCACTACAATTTTAGACAAATAATGTTACTTTTACTTAAGTATAATTTTTCAGTACCACTGATCATCACAAAAGACCAACTTAGTAAAAAATACAGTATGAGAAATCCACTATAACCACTGAGTCTTTCCTATTTTAAAAATAAAAAGAATAACATGTAAGCAACCTAAGAGCGTTCTGCCAAATTCTGAACACAATAAAATACCATCCGCTCGTGTGACAACAAAGAAAACCTGCGAGGATATACAATCAGGACAGGCTTTCACACAATTCAACACCTCAGCCACAGCCAAACCTGGATAAATAAGCCTGAAGAGCTGCGGAATAATAAGTAGCCAACACAACAGAGTACAGGTGAATCCCACGAGAGCCGCTTCTACAGAATCCACTCCTTTTAACAAACTAAAGCTACGCAAGGCAGGGTGGAAAAAAAAATCAAATCAATGTCCTTGAAGATGTTTTCTTTTCTCCCGAGAGCCATCTTGAAAGAGCGGCTCTACACGTGCTCTCTATTTCAATCCTACTAGCCCTGTTTTCGTAACTCTCTGCTTTTTCCCCATTTATTTTTTTTCCCTTTTGCATCTCTCCCTCACTTTCAGGCAGTGACTCATCTGTCAGAGGAAGAGGTAGGGAAAAGATGGCGTAGACCCAGCTGGGGCCCACCCTACGGGGGGTCTTCTCTCTATATGCCTGGCCCTCTTTGCAATAACAACATCCATCTCCATTTTCCTGCAAGCTGACCGGTATGAGGGCACTCTCAGAGCAATTAAAATTCCCCAGGTTTTTACTCTTGCCACATGCTTAACTGTACTGTGCGAACGCACCATATGCTTCAAGATGGGTGATAGTGCAATTTGGAGCCTGATGGCCATTGAGATCCCCACAGAACAAAGAGGAAGAACAGCTGGCTGCTTCGACATGGTTGGATAGCGGCGAGTCAACCTGTTCAATCATATGCCACTCTTGTTTACTGCACCTTATCGTATTTGGTTTGTTTGCTTTATGTGGAGTAAACCCCGTAGGTAAAAGTGATTGGAATTTCAACCTACTGCTCAAACAAGCTTAAGGCATCGATACGAGGCTATTTTTCAAATCCTGCACTGGTAATGCAGGAAAATTACCTCTCCGAGAGATACCACCTCAAAGTAAAGGAATTCATTAGTTGCTGCTGGGTTTTTATAGAGCCAAACATGAGCCTGAAGCATAATAACAGAACTATTAGCCCGCCACAATCTATTATCTTTAATCTGAGACCACCTACTGGCTAAATCCTAAATGATGGTTGGTATTCCCTGTCCCAGAGGACCATGCTGAGTTTTCAACTGCAGTCATTTCTCTCTAAAGAATGCCATGGGATCAAATCCCCCCGCTGGCAGTCATTCAGAGGAAGTGACGGCACTGGATAGCCTGTAAACGGCTTCAGCGTGGCTCATGTATCATGACCCGAGCGAGGTCAACAGAACTCTACTCTAGGTGTCAGCCCCACAGAAGGGATAAAGTTAACATTGCCGGTGATAAAGCTCCTGTGTGTTAACCTCCGGAGGGTTAATTCAGAACGCATGGGCCTCTTCGGTGTGAAGAAATTTGTTTGTGTCTAAAAGTTCAAGACATGGCAGCTCTTCTGAGGTGTTTTAGGAGGCTTTCAGATGAAACCCAGGTCAAAGGGTGACAAGTTGGCAAACTTTCACATAGATCAGGCACTG
Organism: Danio tinwini; assembly: GCA_903798205.1. Lineage (NCBI taxonomy): Eukaryota > Metazoa > Chordata > Actinopteri > Cypriniformes > Danionidae > Danio > Danio tinwini. The sequence goes on from CAIGQZ010000690.1 coordinate 12,780,013, forward strand.
AGAAGCTAATTACTGACAAGCTCAACTTTGAATAAGTACTGGGCCCTAGAGAAAGTTACATCTATGACTTTTTTTTTTTTTTATCATCGCAGCAGGCTTATGGAATTCACTAAACAGCTACTCGATGAAAGAAAGCCTATCAAAATGCACAAAAGAGATTTCTTGGGACATTCTCAATTATAATACTGAACAGACTGTGAGTGAACTCATCTTGACTGACTTATTTCCACTGAAAGTCACAGCTGAATTTGCCGGATAATACTGTTTCAATCTATATTAGCCCCAAGTGAAATTGATACAATTGTAAAGCCATGTGGATCAGTGTAATTACAGACCTATCCATACAAATCAAAGCACAACATAAAGAAAAGGGAATTAGGTCATATACTTTGGTTGAAGACACAGGCGATGATGACGGATAAGAGCATTTTTTGTCTTTACACCATACAGTTAGAGCATGTTTGTGAAAATGCCGACAAATACTTACTGAACAAATAGGTGCATTATTTCACTCCAAACTATTATTCAGCCTTGAAAAGTCAACCATTTTAGCCATTAGATATATCAGGTAAATAAAATCTTCTAAAAACTGAACCACATTTTTCCATTTCATTTAATCATTGAGATCTTCAGAACAGTTTTACTTCTAGAATAGTCTTTCTTCTCACTGCAGAGCCAATATCAACTTACTTCAGCAACCTGAACACAGGCAAATCACTGAGGTTAGAATTTCCCTCAAAACATTAAGGCTAAAAAGAAATTGATCTTTAAACCCGCCAACAGAAAGACTTCCTTACAGACTAGGTAGGTTCACAGTGAAGTCTGAGGTTCATTAGCTGATTATTAATGAAGCACTCCATTATGTCAAGCCCTCGTTCTGCCAGGTTTCAATGCAAAACAGACCAAGCCAGGGGAAAGTCAACAGAGCCAAGCCTATCTGCCAACTGTTCCTGTCCAACTACCTCTGCATCCAAATGAGAGCAAATGATTACAACATCTGCAGGAAGCCTGCCCTTCGACTAAGACAAAAAAAGTGGTCACACTCACCTCCCCAGATTGTGGCAGTGTCAGCTTAGGAATTTTGCCCTTGGTCCCAGCCGTGCTGCTTTTGGTATCCAACAGACCTCCAAATGGCACACTGTTGTACCCCTCCACCAGCTCCACAGGGGGTTTGAGCTCTGGGGAATCATTAGGGACCTGGTCCTGGCCGTCCATGGGCCTGACATAGGCAGTGGGTTTTTGCTGCACAGCACTGCTGGGCTTGCAGTGGAGGCCTTGGGGGAAAGTTGGCGTCGAGAGGCCGCTGGGAAGCAAGGATGTAGAGGCCAGTGGTGAGCTTGAGCCATGGGAACATGAGTCCTGTTCAGCGGGAGACTTTCCGAGGCCAAGCTCGGCTGTAGCTGGACCTTTGCCAGACTGTGCCTGCTTCCTGCTGGAGTGTGACGAAGTTGTAGGTCCATTGGGATTGGGACTTGAGTCCTCTTGGTCCTGATCATGTCTATTAGAGGTCTGCTCATGATTGGAGTGCTTCCCTCGGCTAGCCACTTGCGTGGTCTGGACACCACTTGAACTGTGACCCCCTCGGGACCATTCTGAAGAGCGTGACTTTTTGCCTTGATGTCCATGCATGACGCTTGATCCTGGTATGGTGTTGGCAGGGGGTGGGGGCATGGAGGTGCTGTGGCTTCCAGGTTGAGATGGAGCTGGTCGGCTCCGCTGAGCCTCAGGGAAAAAGCCTGGCTGGTCAGGTTTCTCCACTGGAGTCTGGGGGACAGAGTTCTTAGGAATGCCCACAAGGTGACTCTGGTTGGAATGACTGGTCAGGAGCTCCTTCATTTCATCATAATTTCCAAGCGTGTTTTGTACTCGATTGGCCAGGGCATCCCCTTTATTAGTCTGAAAGAATAAAACCAAACAAAAAGACAAATATGAAACATCTGTAAAGAACAACATTCAAGACCAGTTTTAGAAACCATTAACTTCAAAATAATAAAAAAAATTATAAAGTTGATCCATGTGCTAAATTTCCAATTTCAATGAAATACCTTTGAGTGGGGAATAGACCAACATTTAAGGTGTAATACAATGTAAAACATAACATACTGTACAAGTACTTTTCAACTCCACCAGAACCATTGGTTCTCAAAGTGTCTCATAACCAAATCAATGCATTTTATTTGAAAGCTGTAGCAGAAGCTTAAATTATCAATGAATGATTTCAAGAAGTTATTCACATAAAAAAATAAAAATAAAAATAAACTGCCTGGGTTTAGACTTGGAGTTTGCCATTACATGTTTTATGGTGGTCATTTTTAGCGTTTTATATTATTATTAGTTGAAGTAGTATGATTCGTTTTGATTTATTTTTTGATACATTGCAGATGCTTGAATGGAGCTGTTATTAAATGTACACTGTGAAAATCTAATTTACAAGTTGTTAAGTTAAAATTGTAAGTTAGGTGGACATATTTTTGAGCTCAGACCTGAATAGTCTCATAAAAAAAAGATTTAACTGCACGTTTGGAATTGTTTGTTCAATAAAAGTCAAAAAAAAAAAAAAAAAAATCAGTTGAGAAGACTTCATTTGAGCGTTTACCACTGTAAAAGTTGAGTTAATTAAGCTTCAGTGGTTGAAGTTGTGCCAAAGTATTCCATAAAATAAACTCAACATAAAAAAAATCATTTGGCACAACTTCAACCACTGAAGCTTAATAAATTCAAAATTTATTTGCAGCCAGTTGCTTCAAAATTGTAATTTAACTCAACTTTAAAAATTTTTACAGTGTAATATAATGAATTATTTAATAAAAAAAAAAACAGTATCTATTATTGGTGTGAAATTACTTTATTTAAAAGAAAGTGAATAATAAAATACAATTATTTTTAGGGGATTTATCAGTTTAACTGGACGATCAACATTAACTGTATTAAAAAGTCCAGTGGACTGATATGTTGTATACTAAATTGGTTAGAACATATGTATAAAAAAGGATAAAGGTAAATACCACAACACATCAGGAACTCCATAGCACCAAAAGTAACACACCAAGTACATCACGTTTGTGACTATGAGTAACTTAATGTCTTCAAAGAACCTGTTTCAGTCTGGACAGCTCTAAAGACTGCTTTTGTCAGTATAAAGAACCTGAGCATGTATCATGAGCTTTAGCTGACTAGACCATTACCATAGTTTTGATATGCATGCCAACGCTACATTTGATGTTAGTCAATATTTATGAAACCCGACGATGTGTGATCACAGAAATGGCAAGACGCTGTATTTAGAATCATTTCAGAATGTTTCTGTTTATGTGCCATTTCTTTCCATGTCAGAGTACAGATCTGAATAAAATAATTTTTGCAAACATCTCCTGAATTTAGGGCAGGCATAAAGATGCAGTATTCTCCTCTCCAGATACTTCAGTCTGCTTCTTCCCACAACAAGAGGCCTTTTGATAATAACCGTTATCTTTTAGGCCATGCAGCACATCATTAGCTGCACAGCATTCTACAGAACAGAAGCACGCTGCCCTTCCCCCACTGATTATCTGCATAATAAACAACATCCAGGCCTTTATTCTAGTATTCATCACTACCTTTATTCAAAGGCTCCTACTGTAAGTATCAGGATCCTAAATTTAAAGCATCTCAATACAGAGGCACTCCAACAATTAAAAAAAAAAAAATGCATGTGTGTGTGCTTCTCTTCTACTCTGATACAGTTAAAGGCTAGGCTAATCTCAGGAAGCAAAAGAAGGGAGATAAATCTATTAGCATTCTCCATTCATTTCACATGTAATTGCTACATTAATAACAGTGCAGCTCTTCTAAAATGCAAATGCGTCTGTTATGGCTTTCAACAACATAAACAGTCAATAAACAAGTAATGTTAAATGATGCACGACCAGCATAGCGCATGCAAGGCTATTATAGCAGTGATGGAATTATGCACTGGACGGTTAACATGTGACCCTTACACACAATAGAGGGTCTGATTCTAGACCATCTCAGTCTGACATTAACGCGGACCTCTGACCTGGGAATGCCTGAGCATTAATGTTAGCAATTAAAATGTATTGACTGTGTGCTTTTAATTAAGAGATTTATTGTAATGCATTTTTTCACAAAGTGCATCTATCTATCTTTCTATCCATCCATCCATCCATCCATCCACCCGTCCGTCCGTCCGTCCGTCAGTCCTTCCATCCATCCATCCATCCATCCATCCATCCATCCATCCATCCATCCATCTATCTATCTATCTATCTATCTATCTATCTATCTATCTATCAATGTAAAAAAATAAAGAAAACAAAGGTGTTGACAGCTAGTCCTTGTTAACTTACAGTGCATTACACCTAAAAATGATTTTGCTGCTTGATAATATTTAAATGAGTTGAAACAGAACAATTCTCGACATTTTTGGGGACAACTTAATTGTTTCATGTTCAATCTAATTAAATTAAGTTAACTTAGTTAAGACAACATGAATGAATTGAATCAAACCATGCTTTTTTATAGTGCAACTAATGTTAACAATTACAACTTTGGACTTTAATAATGCATTAGTAAATGCTGAACTATGACTTATAAATGATGTAAAATGACTGTTAACTCATCCATGTTAGTAAATACATTAACTAATATTAACTAACAAAACCTTATTGTGAAATGTGACACATTAATAATATTTATAACACTTTTTTATTAGCCATACAATTTTTAAATACACAGATCATTTTTTGATTAATTTGTTTTTGTATGGTAAACACTACTGGAACTATTTTCGGTCATCGCTTGATCATCAATGTAAAATCAGTGTCCATTGACCTTTTAACATACAGATGACATGAATGCCATTTTCGGGGAACACTCTAAGGGGAATGTGGGTCAGTGTGGCTCTAGTGTTTTTTTTTTCTTTTTAAAGTGAAAGATCTAAAAGGGAACACTCTTGAGTGAGAGGAGAGGGTGAAGCTCCCAGACGAGGTGGTTTGGTCAATGTGAGAGAAAAATCCATCTGGGGCGCACACAAAGAGCTGTTGTGTGAGCTGGACTGCTTGACTGAAGTATGAGAATGCTGGAGCGCAGCCAGACACGCATTCAACACGGCAGCTCCAGCTCTGGGGAAGGTGAGAAAGAGCGAAATGCTCTCATTTATAGCGTTAATTGCTGACATTTTACGTTCAAAGTTTCTTCAAATTATGAATAACGCATTTATGAATGACTAATCGTGTACCTAGGCTGACAGTTAAAGCTTTTACTAGCTCATTAACATGTTCGTCGGAAGATATAAGCACTTTAAAATGTCTAGCAGTTTTTGGATTTACTACTTCAACATAAATAAAGTATACAAACTATTTTAATGACTTGCTATTTGCATAACCACATCATTATATGTTGTCTGACAAATAAATAAATTATAGTTCATCATCCAGATCAACTTAGAAAAAAAAAGATCTTTCAATTATTTCTCAAAGACTGTTATGAGAATAAGGCCCTGTTTACACTATTTTAGTTTTAAAGCGCATAAGCTTTGCTATGGTTACACCTTCTGTCGACACTACCCCTGAGTTTTCGAGCTCTAAAAACGAAGCTTTTTGGAAATGCTGAATAGGCGGTTTTCATTTTAAAAACGCAGCTGCTGCATGGCATTGTGGATCAGGGAAAACGGAGACATCTGAAAATGAAGAATGATTGGGGCTTTTTCATCAATATTACATGCACAAAGTTCAGTCTTGCATCCTTTCCTTAAGTTCAGACTTCCAAAGTTTGATATGGAAAAGAAACTCCCAAGGACACGTCAGGAAAATCTTCAAAGGGTACAGTATGGACTTTATACCCTCATTCACATCACCCTGGCTGCGTTGTTTTACCTTTTTATATTAACAATAAAATGAAAACATGATATGAGGAACTGCCTATTTTCATTTTGATATTAACTTAACAGACACTAAAAATGTTAAGGCATTGTGTAGCTACATATTTATATAACTGTCATCTTGACTGTATGCATATTTATAACAAAACAGAACCTATGACATTACTGCCTCCTTTCATTTTCATAAAAAATACAAAACATACCCTCTCTTTTGCAGAATATCAGTTTTAATTATCAATAATGGCCATTCTAAAAGTATAACGTACAATTATATTATAAAAATACAAATTTTACACATTATAGGAAATAAAGGCAAGCACTGTGTGTGTAAATTAATTTATTACGTCTTATATATATATACTAAATTTATGAAGAGTTCAGATGCAAAACCCTCTAAATCCATTAGACCTCTTTTTTTGTAAATGAGCATTTTCTATCAGGCTCTTCTAATTAGGTTCAGAAGTTTCATTTTATGTGTAATGATAAGGTTATTAGCTAGTAAATAAAATACCTTTTTTTTAAAAATGTTACTTTAGACAATTCTTTGGTTTTTAACAAGGTAGATTTACTTTTGTGTCAAAACCAGCTAAATCCACTAGTGCTTTTTTTGCAAAAAAAACTCTAAATCCACCTATTGAGACAAGACAGTGTAATTAGTTGAAAAATCACTAAAGATGCAATTAGAAATTATTTTACCAAACATAAAACACCTAAAATTAAAAATATATAAATCTGTCAAGTAAGGAGCGGTTCATACCGCTGTGGTAACCCCTGATAAACCAGGGACAAATAAAAAGGAAAATGAATGAATGAAATCTGTCAAGTAAGCGCATTAATTAATAACATTAAAACTGACATTAATTAACTATTAACAGTCCGTTGTCATTTCTGATATTTATGATTTAGATTTAATATAAGTAGAGTGATGTTAACATTGCAAACATTGTAAGCTTAGCTAAGCTTGGTGAATTTAAATAATGTAGTGTAAAACATTATGAAACATCAATATCTGTGCATTGTCCAATAATATAAAAAGCTTATCAGACGTAAAGGTATTATACATAATGTTTAGTTTTATACATTATATTTATCTTTTTAAAAATAGCTTACATTAGCAAATAAAACACAAGGTAGGCTACTGGGCAAAAAGGGATGCATCTCAGACAATTTTAGAAGCTGTCAATCATTCATTCATTCATTCATTCATTCTCACCATACTAAAGGTATTGGTCTCTTGTTTATCCTCATAGCATCCATGTGGGATAAAAGAATGACATCTTAACTCTGTCTTTCAAAAGCGGAAAAAAACGGTCTCTTCATAAAAGCTGGCGTATCAGCGCGCTGCTACATTGAAATCATATGATTTGATTTGCGCCTTCTGATTGGTTCTTGGGATATAGCGGCTTTAGCTGTCAAAGGCAGGTGCATTTAGCTGCTTTTGCCAACAACTGTTATTTCTGAATGTGCTGACATTGTGATTTGGATGATTAGAAGCAAATCTATTTGTTTGATCATAGGAGAAATGGTCGTGCCCAACTGAGCCTGGTTCCTCTCAAGGTTTTTTAAATTCTTCATTTTGGCCAATTGGTGAATTTTTTTCCTCGTCGCTGTCGCCACTGGCTTGCATTGTTCGGGATCTGTAGAGCTGCGCCTCGATGGAATTGCTCTTCGGTGTTTGGACTCTCAGTAGTGATTATTAAACCACACTGAACTGAGCTAAACTGAACTGAACCTAAACACTGAAAACTGGACTGACATTGTTTCTATTTATAATAATCTTCTATGTGAAGCTGCTTTGACACAATCTACATTGTAAAAGCGCTATACAAATGAAGGTGAATTGAATTGAATTGATGGCGTGCTGCGTGCCTAAAGCATTCACTCAATGTCTATCTCATTTTTGGCGGAAATGCGTTTAGCAGCTTTTGCATATAAACTCTTCATATTAAATATTTGCACTCAGCTAAAATGTCTTATGTAAGAACAAGTAATAGATTCAAAAGACCATTAGATAGAGACAAGATAAATTAAATATCATGTTTAACACTATAGTGAAATGTAATCCAGAGGTAAATCCTTGATGAACTGTCCGACGTGTGCTGGGGTGGTGTGCTCAAAGCAACCGCTGACTGCCTGGAGCTCAGACATCCACATGCTGTACGCTGCAACGCACAACAAAGTGTGTGTGTGGTCACATGATGTGCATTTTCAGCAGTGTAGTGTGGACGGAGATCTTTCCAGAAGTGCTAGGTGAAACACCAGTATGGACGTGGATCATTTTCATTCTAAAATGCTGTTTTAAAGCTAGAACATAGTGTAAACGGGGCCTTTTTGTTGTTGTTGTTGTTTGGAATTTGTTTATTAACTTCACAACACATTTTGGTATTTTGAAAACACAAACTCCATAAATAGGATATAAAGAGCAATTTTTTTAAGACAAAAAAGCAATTGATATTTTGTGAAACGGGCGACCATCAACATACATATTATTTGTCCGATCTAAACACGTGTGCATAATCAAACAAAGCAACAGTGGTGGACTAAATGCAAAAAATGCTGGCCTGACATCCATAATGCAGCATTTTTAATAAATTTCACTGATCTGTGCAGCTGGGATTATTTTAAAATTGCCTGTGTCTGAACACAAATCGTTTCAAAATTTTAGAAAAGCAGTGTTGTGTAAATGTCCCCTAAATCTTTGTTTCTGAAGTTTCTAAGTTTCTAAAGACTCATCTGAAGATAAATATACTATTAAAACAATAAATTATTTCATACATCTCTAAAAGTTTAACACATATATTTACATTTTTCTCTGTAACCAAACCCCTGGGTATTATTATCGTTTCCAGCAATTCTCATTCAGTTCAGCCAAGAGCTAAATAATCAGAGCTGCTGCGCCACATTCATGTAATAGCTCCATATTCCTGTTTCGTAACTCATCTGTGTGTATTTTATTTTCTCTTAAAGGATTTTAAGATGAAGAAAGCTGATAAAAGAGCAAAGCCTTGCCAACAAATATTTAACAGACAAAAAAAACCTCACGGAAACAATAACATGTGCAATCATAGATGCTATCTCTCCTTGACTAGCTTGCGATTAGGAGTTTCAATGACATCATTCACTTCTCAATTTTGATATTAAGAACAAACAAACAAGATTGTTCTTTATTAGGACCAAATCATTTTGAGCGCGTATACTGGCATGTGTGAGTTTATGGTTCCTTATTTACACCCTTTTATTTTTTTACATCAGTAACAATCAAAGCACCTCATTACTGATTGTCTAAACCTCAACTATCCAACATACAAATCATTAGTAGGAGCTTTATTTAAATTTAAAGTATATTGTTACTACTAGGCGACACAGTGGTAGCACTGTCGCCTCAAAGCAAGAAGGTCGATGGTTTGAGTCCTGGTTGGGTCAGTTGGCATTTCTGTGTGGAGTTTGCATGTTTCACTGTGTTCGCGTGGGTTTCCTCAGGGTGCAGGTTTCCCCCACAGTCCAAAGACATGTGCTATAGGTGAATTGAATAAGCTAAATTGGCTGTAGTGTAGTGTGTGAATGCAAGAGTGTATGGGTGTTTCCCAGTGCTGGGTTGCAGCTGTAAGGGCATCGGCTGCGTAAAACATATGCTGGGTAAGTTGGCGGTTCATTCCGCTGTGGCGACCCCTGATTAATAAAGGGACTAAGCCGAAAAGAAAATGAATGAATGAATGTTACTACTAGTTTCCTCTCCATAAGAGATGTCAACAATCAATTAATTGTTGATAATGCCTTAAATCAATACACCTTATCGAAGTTCAATTAAGCATGGACGTCATTAATGTGCAATTTTTTGATGAGCAAAATAATTAAAGCAGATATGAGGAGTAAATGAAGCAGGCACACTTGAGTTAATTAAAACCTCTTTGGTGTTTGCTGACATTGATGCACATATAGTATTGCTTCACTCACAAAAGATGTGCAACCCAGGCTCATTCTGAAAACGTACCACTATATAGATTTCTGGAGAGCACTAAATACATTCCAGGAGATACGCTTTTTTTCTTTTACATTTTGTGTTTCGTGAATCAGATACCGCTGTGTATGCTTTTTCAGATCTCCTTTTCTATCGCGAGTGCCATTTCCACCTGCTGTTTTCACGTAAATCCACCAGAGGTCGATGTCGACTGACTGACTGACTGACTGACTGATCAGCTGACCCACCCTCCTCCTCCTTCCCTAAACCCAACCAATAGTGTTTTCAAAAGCACTGATTGACCTGCCCACCCCCTTCCCTAAACTCAACTAAGCAATAAAGAAAAAAAAAAACCTTTGCCTGTTTTTTTACTTTGTTTTTAGATTTTAACACTATCTCACTCTGTTATTTACTTGTTGATTTAACTTTTTGGCTTCTGATTTTGTCCCACCTGCTTTCTGGAACCATTCTTCATCGCACTTGAACACTGTCGTCAACTGCTCTCTGCGTCTTAAGTCCACCAACGTACATGGCAAGCTAACTGGACAAACTGGTAACAGCGGAAAAGCTGTCTATGGGTGCCAACAAAATTATATTTTATAAGACCACCCTACAGGTGGTGTGTCAAGCCCAGAAGGTTTTCCAAGAAGTACGAGGTGCTTATAAGAAGGTATCTGGTGCATACGATGAGGAAAGAGTGTCAACTACAGGTGGTTTGTCAATCCACCCCGCTGTGTGAAATACACTCAGAATTGCACAATGTTTTCCCAGGAGCGCGGACTGGTAAAAGAACGTGTCTGGTGCATACAGAGAAACAGCTAGTTTGGTGGCTGATTTGTGAAAAGTGACATCCCTATTACCAATCAAATTTTTTTTTCTGTTTTAAGTTTAATATAAGTGTGACCCTTACAGGGTTTTTTATATACCAGAGTATATGTATAAACATACTGTACACTTAAAAAAACATGTATGCTATCATTTGACTTTTTATCATTTTAAATATGCAAAAACTCACATTGTTGGTATTTTGCACTTAAATAAATGGAAGAGACACACTGTAACTCTAAACTTCAATATGTATTTCAGATGCTGCATCCTAAAGCTTCATCCACTGCAAAAAAATATTTTCTTACTTAGATTTTTTGTCTTGTTTCTAGTCCAAAAATCAAAAAATTCTTAAATCAAGAAGAATTTTCTAGACAAGTAAAACATATTGTCTTGTTTTAAGAAATTGAATATTCTTATGTCAAAAGGAAAAATAAGATTATTTTGTTTTCCCCATTGGCAGATTAATTTGCTTGTTTTAAGGAAAAACTCACTTAATATTGGCATATTATTTCTCAAAACAAGACAATATGTTTTGCTTACCTAGAAAATGCTTCTTGATATCTATTCTTTTAGATATTTGGACTAGAAACAAGACAAAAACATCTAAGTAGGAAAAGCATTTTTTTTTGCAGTGTCTGCAGTTACACCAAAATCATGATGGACAAGACAAACTTGGTCTTCATTACATGTTTGTTTTTTTTTTTTGTTTTTTTTTGTTTTTTTAGTGTTTTACTTCTTTCTGCATTCATTCATGTTAAACATTAACTGACGTAGCTAATAATTGTTTTAGAGCACTCAGATTTTACAATTTATCATGTAAAAAAAATCTAAATAAAAAGTACTATACATTTTACTGTTTGTTTGTTTGTTTGTTTGTTTGTTTGTTTTTAATTGAAAATTTTACAGGATAAAATACATTATAAGACCAGGCAGACAGATGGATAAAAATAATGATAGATAACATGGGATAAATTGATATTAGTAACACTAATGTAGTTATAATACAATTATGCATGCATAATATACTACTTTAAATTAAAATAATG
>CAIGQZ010000690.1:12806837-12821051 GCA_903798205.1 Danio tinwini
ACACACACACACGCACGCACACGCACACACAGGCACACACACGCACACACACGCACACACACGTTGATAAAGTGACTAAGCCGAAAAGAAAATGAATGAATGAATAGACATAAATAAATATTAAATACACAACAAAACTGCATATATTAAGCAAAATCATTTATATTGGATGATTATTTGTTTCCCAACACAAATAAAATGTAAAATAGAATCAAATACTGGAATAATTAAGTCTCTCTGTAATTAATCAAGGGTGTTAATCAAAACAAATCAAACAAAAAGGTAATTAAAAAAAATTAAATAATAATAATAATAATAATAATAATAATAATAATAATAATAATAATATATCTATAAAGCCTGATGATCCCTTAAAAAGAGGTATAGTAATTGAACTTTTTCTTTGTGGCTATAATGAATATATTTCCTCCTTGAGAATGGCACATTTACCTTGTCCTCACTCCGTCCCTTACTTTCAGGAAGTTTTTCATTATCACAAACACCTTGCTCTTGCTCACTGGGGATTAGTTTCGGCACTCCGTAAAGCTGCTTTGGGACCATTTCCTTTATTACAAACGCCATATAAAAATAAAGCAACAAACTTACCTTCACCTGATGTCGCCCTGGAAAGTATTTCAGACTCCAATGATTGTCACTTTCAAATGCCAAGCAAAAAAACTCGACTCAACCCAGCAAACAGTGACCCAGTTTTAGCTTTAAATATGTGAAGTTGAAGTTTTGTTTTTTTTCAGAGCTCTGATGTTCAAGCAACTAATTTCGGTGGTGAAGAAGAAAAGGCCTGGGCTGAGATGAAGATAAATGGCATGTGTAGAGCTGATTAGAGAATAGAAAGAAAGAGGGAAAGCAGATATGAAGAAAAAAACTAACGCCAAACCAACAAGAGAGACAGAGAGTGTGCCTTAGGAGGAATATAATTAGCCCTTAAAAAAGCAACAACACATCTTTCTACGACTTCTGCTCTGTGGGAAATTTCAGGCCTTCTTCTGCAAAAAAAGACATTCCTCACTTTAAAGCTCCGGTTTACAGACACACCATCATGTTTGAACACCCTTTATGAGAGAATTAGCTTTTCTAGTAAACTCAACTTGGATGTTCCCGATGGTAAATTGAGCTCATGAATCATTTTACATAACTGCATCAATTATCAGCAATCCTCTGACAGAACTACAATACACAAACCGACATACACTTTATTGCATATACACCACACAATCAAGCTAAAATAACCTTCATTTTTGGCATTTATGGAAATGTGGTCATTAAACTGTCAAATTTGAAGCGATGCTGTCACTTGAACTCAAAAAAAGTAAATATTTGTAGTTAAAAAACCTGTAAAAATGACTTTCCTTATTTTTTTATATCAGATTGGGATGTGTGTTTACTCAATGCAATCTCATGGCAATTTAGTGGCTAATTCGTATGAATTCCTACGATCTAATTCATACCAATTAGTGTGATTTGCTCATCACCCAATGACGGTTGGGGTTAGGGGTGGGGTTAGGTGCCACGCCTCCTTTTTAAAATAGTACATTTTTGTACAACTGAACTCGTACAAATTTGTACGAATTAGACACTAAACTGACAAAACGTTAAATATTTGCGTTTCCTCGTGAGATCAGGCTGGTTTACTATAGGCAATATGATGACTGCTGACTCTAATAGTAAACGTAATGTACTTCCCACAATAAACGCATAACATGACCTGACAGGGAAGAGAACACGTTGGCAAACAAATTCATTTTTACAGTTTTTTTGTGCACAAAGTATTATTGTAGCTTTGTATGATTCATATGAAGTTACATGAAATGTTTTGACAATGTTTTTGCTAAAAAAAAATGATAAAATTCTTGTCATTACATTTTTTTTATAGTGTAGACTTTGAGGGTGCTTTTACATCTGTGGTTCGATTCATTTGGTCCAGACCAAGGGCAACAAATAATACACTGTATCATTTTTCTGCCATTTTTGGTCCTTTTCACACCACACTGATTGCTTTGGTCCGAACCAGTTGAAAAGTCCAGTTGAAAAGTCCAGTTGACAAAATCCACATCGCTCATTGGCCAGATGTTATTGAACATATTTCCTAAACTGCGTTTCGATTTGTCAGAATTAACATGTGGCAAAATGACAATGGAATTTCCACAAGAAACAAACCAGCAGACACAAAATGTCGCTTTTTATTTTGGAGGGACGATTGCTCTGGCTGATTTCAGCCCTGGTCATAGTATACCAAATAGTTTGTATATATCACTTTAGACACACTATACATTTCGAGAATAAAGCGCGGCTGCGGCTCAAAAACAATGTTGTAATGCATTGCAGATGGCATCGCAAGTCACTTCAGGAGGAGGCGTGAATTCATTTAGCTAAACTGCGACATGGTCTTTTCCAGTGTTGGGTTGCGGCTGGAAGAGCATCTGCTGCATAAACGTGCTGGATAAGTTGGCGGTTCATTCCGCTGTGGTGACCCCTGATTAATAAAGGGACTAAGCAGACAAGAAGACTCTCTCTCTGTTTAAAAATTGTTGGTAAAGCGATGTCGAAAATATTTTTCCTCCACACCCCATAAGATGGGACATCGCATCGGACTACGGCTTAGTCCAAAGAGGCACAGTACTTTTTGCAGTTGGGTCTGTTTTAGTTTGTATCATGTTCTCACCACCACAAAAAAAAAAAAAAAAAACTCCAGGTCTTGGTACGCTTTTTTGGTCCGCACTCGAGTACGATTCCTACATTCACACCTGCCCAAACGAATCGAACCAAGAGGGAAAACTAACTCTAGTGTGATTCATCCAAACTCAATAAGGCAGGTGTGAAAACACCCTGAATGTCTCTGGACTATCACAGTCTATGGAGGATGAGAGAGCGTCAGATTTTGTCTAAAATATCTTGCTTTCCCGAAGACAAATGAAGGTCTCAGGGAATTCATGAGTGTGACAACATGAGGGTGAGTAATTAATAACAGAATTACACAACATTATGACCGGTATTCCATTTATTCATTCATTCATTCATTTATTCATTTTCCTTTGGCTTAGTACCTTAATTATTAGAGGTCGCCACAATGGAATGAACCAGCAACTTATCCAGCATATGTTTTAAACAGTGAATGCCCTTCCAGACGCAACCCAGTACTGGGAAGGACCCATACACTCTAATTCACACACTCATACACTATTGTCAATTTAGTTTGTTCAATTCACCTATACTCGCATGTCTTTGGACTGTGGGGGAAACCAGAGCACCCGGAGAACACACACGCCAACAGAGGTAGAACATGCAAACTCCACATAAAAACGCCAACTGGCCCAGCCGAGACTCGAAATAGTGACCCTCCTGCTGTGAGGGTCAACCACTACAGTGCCAACCATTGAGCCACCCTGACCTGTACTTATAAAATGAAATAAAAATGAAATATATGAAATCATAAAAACAATATGCAATAGTCATACTAAATGTAATTGTATCTGAAATGGTTAAAATCACTTTGACTTTCTATTGTTTTAGTTGTTTGTTAAAAATCCAGAGTGACATATAGTCAATAAATGACAAAAATCTTACTGACATGGTAAGAAATCATAAACATTTTTCTTAAAAATCATCCACTCTTTCCTAATGCTGGGATCAGCTGGAAGGCAAAGCTGAAAATACTTATTTTCTGAAGTGTCTTGTCTTCAAAACAACTTTATCATTTAGTTTCTGCTAAGACCTGCATTTTCCCCTCTCATTATTTACATACTGTATGACAGGAGTTAAACAGACACTGATGTAAAAGTAGGGTCTGGGTCTCTATACACGGTTTGTATGTTTACTACTGTGTGTGTGTGCACTTGGATGGGTTAAATGCAGAGCACAAATTCCGAGTATAGGTCTCAGAAGTGAGTGAAAGTCAATTTTCACTTTCACTTTAATCATTAATTACTGTAAGTTTAGACACATTATTACATAATAACGTGGATTATTTTACAACCTGTTATTTTGGTAGTTTGGCTTTAAAAATAAGCTGTTTTTAGAAAAAAATATATACATATATTTGAGTTCAGGTATTTACAGGGTGCTTTATAGTACAATGACCTCTTTTATGTAAAAAAATGGAATTTTAGCTTATGAGATCATGACCCTCTTAAAAAAAAGAAAAGGAAAAGAAAATAAAATTAAGAAAATGGATGTCTGCATTAAAACCAAAGCCATAAAATATTGTCACAAGCTGTCACAACTCCTCCGGTCATAACTGTTTTCAAGACACCAACTCAGAGACCACACAGATGGAACAATTAAAGCATGAGTAAAGTGGTGAGTGATGGTAAGATCATCATCATCCAAGTTTTCCAGTCCAAATGACGCTTTGAGGTGAGAGGCAGTTCTTCACCTACTGACAGAATGCAGAGGCACTGGGGAAAATTGATCTTGTTCTTTGGCCCCTGAGGACGTCAGGACCACCATAATGACAGTGCTTCAGTCTCTCTGAGATGGTCTGTCTTGGACCTTACTAACAGCTGGCTAAGGAAAGAGATAAGCTACCTGAGACTGGAAGGGGCGACCTTGACACTTATTGGCGCAATAAAAGTGATGCTCTTAGAGTGGCGACATCCACAAAAGTGCGCTGGTCTTTTATTCAGCTACTGTAATTGTTCAAAGACTCTTAAAGGCAACATTAAGTGTGATTTCACAGCCGGAGATTGATTGCTTTGTTCCGAAAACACAGATTAAAACTGCTACAATGTTGCTTTTAATTGTGTGGTTCACTTTTTCACATGGCAAAGTTTCTAAACAGACCAAAATTTTTGGTACAACTCCTGTGCTACTGTTTAAATTATTTAAATTATACAACAATAAATAATGTTTGTTAAGATTATTTAGATTATCATGGACTTTTTAAAGTTAAAACTGGGCTAAAACACGATCCACCAATCAGCCAATTCCTAACTCACCAAAAATAACCAGAATTTTTTACCTTACCTTGTATCTTTTCCTTCCACCCTCCTTCCACCCCTACTCCTTCTTCCTTTCTACAATAGATAGGCTGGAATGGCGGCCTAGAAATTGACTAAACCAAATTAGCACTATAGACCAGTGGTCCTCAACCTTTTTATCACTGCGGATCAGTCAACATGTCAAAGCGGACTGGTCAACATGTCAATGCTTGACAATTTTACCGTAGACCGGGGGGTGGGGGGTTGTTTTGTAGGTTGTAGATTGCTAGGCGACCATCAACCGTTTTGTCAGAGAAAGACAAGCTGACAAAACATTGCTGTTACTCTGATACAAGTTTTATTTATGGAGAAAATTAGAAAGCACTGCAGTATTTGGGTGTTTGTCTGAGATAAAAAGTCTAACCAAAATGTGTATATTTCATACAAGCTGCAGCTGATCAGTCAATTCTTGTCACGTGACTCGTTGTGCTCTCGTGGGATTCATTCAGCTATGTATGTCTGGAGGACACGAGCTTGTCACACCACTCGTGCGAGCACCTTCATTGGAAACAATGAATTTATGCGAACTCTAGAAAAGATGTGATATGCGAACGGCCCCTAAAAGGCAACCATCATTTGCGTTCTCCATCAGCTGATGGATTCACCTGATTTGATGACAAATGGGTTGCAGATTCATTCCTTGGCAGTTCATGGGTCCTTCACTAAGCCTTTTCCCCTTAACAAAGAAACTTTCCAAAGACGTCTGTTTCTTACACATTTAGCTGCTTGTGGGTTAAATTTGGGCATTCAGGTGATCGAGATTTAACTGAGATAATATGATCATTATTTAAAATAAAAGACTTTTCAGAATAAAAGATTGTTCAGACACAGACAATAAATAAAACGCAAATAATTATTGATTTCTTGTGCGGCCCAGTACCAATTGATCTATGGACCGGTACCGGTCTGCAGCATGGTGGTTGAGGACCACTGCTATAGACTAGCACTAGTCAGCAGTATATTTTCATTATAATCCATAATTTGCCATGTACAAGCAGGGGAGTTCTCGAGATCTACCTGAGCTCAAACTCCCCTCTCACCCTTCTATCGGGAGGGAGCCTCAGGCTCGAGGATCTTTTGAGCTCAGGGCTCTCTCCCGGGACAACATGCCAAACATCCTTTATTATCAATCATCAGCTAAGGGTGAACTCTTGAAATGAGGCAATGAGAAAATCTAACTTCTGACTAATTCTCTTTGGTAACAATGTCTGTGGGTGAGCACATTGTCACAATTCATAATCAAAGCCTGCATTCTGTATTTTAAAATGCCATCTCATTGCTCAATATCAATTAAATAAGAAATAAGAAAAATAATAAAATCAATTATGTTTGAGTGAGATCTCCAAAATAAACTGGAATTTTACTGGCACGTGACGTATTAACAATTTATTCCCATTTAGATACGTTTATGTGTGAAAGCAAACCACAGCAAGAATAAAAACACTGTAGCATCTTTCCCTGTTTATATTACATTATCCTGTCAATCACTTGCTGACAACATAAACTTGCTCAAATGAAGGTAAAATAGGTCATAAATGTCATTTCATATTGACTTCAAAACATTCTATACCTTTTATATCCTTTAATTCTAAAAGGAATATTTTACAGAGACATCTAAAGGAGGAAAAAAAAGTTACATAACTCTGATCGTAAGCATTCCTTCAAACCAATTCTGTCTGAACCCAAAGGGGGGCAAGGGCTGAGTAAATATTGGATGTAAAGAGAGCAACTCAGCATACTTTAGCTGGAGCAATGCCCCGTGTAAGATGATGAGTGTGTGTGTATGTGTGTGTGCACTCTGATTGGGCCTTATTGGCAAAGCCCTTACCTTGTACGGCTCACCAAACAGATTAAATCCGGTAGAGAACAAGTCTTCATCCTGCTGCACTTCCTGCGTCCTTCGCTCCCACTCCTTTTTCTTGAGCGCCGAGCGGTCCTGCTCGTAATGACTGCAGGAAACGAGAGAGAGAGAGAAAGGAGAGCGTGATTCAAGCTGGCATGCGAGAAATCGACGGCAAAAAAACCCTGCCTGTAAGAGATTCAAGGGAAGCCCTTATCTGTCTAATAGGCCCGAGCTGACACTAAGCAGATGAGGAGAGCGTGGCGGAGGAGATAAAGTAACTGGATTGGTGCGCAGATGCTTTGCAGGAACAGACAGGAGGCTGCCAGGAAGAGGCAGCTCTGTTTGAAATGCTGTAAGAAGGGCTGGAGCCTCAGGGAGCGTTTATTTAGATTTGAAGGACCTCATATGGCAATCAGCGTGGGGGATTGTTACAGGAAATTCAGGCTTGTTTTAAACAAAGGCAGATGTCATACTGCGGTAGTTGACAATCCCAAATTCGGCGTGTGGAGTAAATGATTTCACAAATGAAAAAGCAAGCATCGTCCTCTGAGGGACTTTGTCAGGCTTGTATATTTCTTTACATTCATTAAAATGATGGCTTTATCTTAGCAGCTCTTCGCACACTTCTACAAGGACTTGTCCGAGTTATTTAATGACCACAAACGAGTTATCGTTTAACAAACTTCATCTAGTAGCAACGGAAACAAATATGCAAATTCATCATGGGAAACAAACATGTGGAGTGCTAAAAATGAGATTGCCCAATACTGGCTGTGACTGGTTGGCCAACGTTTATCTATTCATATTTAAAAACGTATGTGTGTACACATATCTCCAAAGCATTGATTTAGTTATTTAATGTCAGCAAGCCTTTTCCCATCTTACAAACCTCATTTATTAGTGATGGAAATAAATGTGGCATGCTAATATGAGAGCATGCAATGAGACTGGCTGTGACTGGTTGGCCAACATTTATCTTAAAAACAAAAAATGTATTTGTACGTTTGTACACATTTAGGTTAGTACATCCAGCATGATTGGGTTATTTAATGTCAGCAAATGTCTTTAAATCAACAAACTTCCTCTATTACCCAGCTTAAAAAAAAAACAGCATATGCTGGTAAGGTATGTTTTGATGCTGGTATGCTGGTTTTGGTTTTAGTGCTGGTATTGCTGGTCTTGATGCTGGTTTTGCTGGTCTCGATGCTGGTCTTGCTGGTTTCATTGCTTGTCTCAATGCTGGTCTTGCTGGCCTGAGTGCTGCTCCTGCATTACGACCAGCAAGACCAGCATTAAAACCAGTAAGACCAGCATCGAGACCAGCAAAACCTGCATCAAGACCAGCAAAACCAGCATTGAAACCAGCAATACCAGCATCAAAACATACCAGCATATGCTGTTTTTTTCAGTAGGGTATATAGTGATGGAAATAAACATGTGGCATGCTAAGATGAAAGTGTGCGGTGCTAGCTGTGACTGGTTGGCTAACATTCATCTGTTTTCATATCTCCAAGCATTTGTTGCCAGCACACAACCAGCAAAGGGCTAGGATGGATCATCTATTTTCACTTTAAATGAACAATTTCTTTACATTTATTCATGCATGTGTGTATGAGGCCTTGTACGAGTTATTTTTTGTCTACAAACAACCATCAAACAGAGTTAATCCTAAAAACTATGAAGGAACACATATGAGTTGCCACTGGTTGGCCAACATTTATTTATTTAACTTCATCAAACATACCTTCACATGCATGCTATAGTGTGAATATAATGTCTCACTGGTATTATTATTGTTTAATGTACTCAAACTTTAACAAACTTTATTTATTAGCAACAACAACAAACGTGGAGTTCCAAGATATCTACATGCAATGATAGATGTGACTGGTTGGCCAACATTCATTAATTAATTAATTACATTTTGTTTTAGATTTAACTTGTTTATCTGCATGTGTGTATGTACACATAACTGTCTCCCAGACTTCTAACAGAGTTATTTAAAGTCTGCAAATGACTTGCCATTTAATACATTTCCTTGATTAGCAATGGAAACAAACATTCAGAGTGCTAACTGTGCTAGCTGTGACTGGCTGGCCTCAGGGCCAGTGTTATAGGCTGACAGTGGCTGATTAGAGCCATAGACTCTGTCTTTCTATTATCATAATTCAGAATGGCCCCAGGTTAGCGAAGACCTCCCTCAGGAACAGACACACAACACAGCCGCTAGCTGTAGCATTAGCATCACTCCCTAAGGATGAATAACAACG
Source organism: Danio tinwini (assembly GCA_903798205.1). Taxonomy (NCBI): domain Eukaryota; kingdom Metazoa; phylum Chordata; class Actinopteri; order Cypriniformes; family Danionidae; genus Danio; species Danio tinwini. The sequence goes on from CAIGQZ010000690.1 coordinate 12,815,945, forward strand.
TGACAGAAATTTTCAATCAGTAGCCACCATTATTATTTAGTGACATACATAAGGATGTGCTAGAGCTTGTCCATTCACTCCTCAAGTTTGGGAAGATGTTTGGTGCATGCTGTGTTTACAAATTAACATTTTATTATAAGTGGCCGAGACCTTGAGCACACATATGTCATGAGGACTTCTAATTGATGTCTATTTTTACATCTGGAACATATATTTAAAGCATTTTTTTCATCTGCAATACATTGATGTTTCATGTCTATAGTTAAAAAGTCATTTAGAAAATGTCTTAAAGATGTTTCTGATGTATGTAATGTATGCAAGACAGTCCATCAGGTCAATGTACAACGCAGATGTTTTCAAGATGAAACACACTTTTAAACGTACTTTGCAGAAATGCAACTACAATCTGGATGAAAGATGAGTTAGCATAGAACAACCTATCAGCTGAGCCATGAACATAAGCGGCTCGCATGTAAATGACAACAGTGCTGCACTTTAATATGAAAACAAAGCACACTGAAATGTCATTTAGCAATTCTGGTTTTATTTTGATAAACTGTGCAAACTTTACTGTAACTTACACACACTAACAGCTCATGAACTATAGACGGGCAAGTCAATTAAGATTATAAAGGTGATAAAAACAAACAAACAAACAAACAAACAACCAATCAAAAAAGCTTAAAAACAAGGAATGCTGGAGAAAACACATGGATGTACTTGTACGTTTGGATGTACACTCATGGGTGTATTATTGCAAGACAAAGAACTGTAAAAAATTGAGTGCAATATTTATTTTTTTCTAGAACAAAACTAGAAACGGGCGACGCAGTGGTGCTGTAGGTAGTGCTATCACCTCACAGCAAAAAGATTGCTGGTTCGAGCCTCGGCTGGGTCAGTGGGCGTTTCTGTGTGGAGTTTGCATGTTCTCGCTGCGTTTGCGTAGGTTTTCTCCGGGTGCTCTGATTTCCCCCCCAGTCCAAAGACATGCAGTACAGGTGAATTGGGTAGGTTAAATTGTCCGTAGTGTATGAATGTGAATGAGTGTGTGTGGATGTTTCCCAGAGATGGGTTGAAGCTGGAAGGGCATCCGCTGCGTAAAACATGTGCTGGATAAGTTGGAGGTTCATTCCACTGTGGTGACCCCGGATTAATAAAGGGTCTAAGCCAAAAAGAAAATGAATGAATAAATAAAAACTAGAAAAGGGTGTGCAACATAATCAGTAACCATGGAAATAGCAAAGTGGCAAGAATGCAAAAACAAGAACAAAAGATTCAGAAATCATTCATTCATTCAATCTTTTTCTTGTCAGCTTAGTCCCTTTATTAATTCGGGGTCGCCACAGCAGAATGAACCGCCAACTTATCCAGCACGATTTTACGCAGCGGATGCCCTTACAGCCACAACCCATCTCTGGGAAAGATTCAGAAATCAAAACATAGCAAAATCAAGTGAAACAAACTTTATGTAAATATTTATCTTTTGCATTTGTGAACATCTTATATCTTATATCTATAGACTAAACATGTAACAAGCATGCATTATGGTTTTCATAACACAGTTTTGTTAGTTTATATGGAAACAATAGCTTAAAAAAAATAGAAAGTGTATTATCATCTTAGTAACTCACCGATTCAAAGGACATGATAAGAGTGAATCTCCAGTGACTCCCAAAATTTACAGATTGATTTAACAAAAGCCAAAAGCAACGATCCAAAGTTGAGGTATTATCAAAGAACATAGAATACACACGTTTCTGCAGCTTCATTGTAATGAACCCTCTAGGGTTGGCAAAAATGCTGGAATCTCAGCGAATATTTGCCTCTCAGAAATGAGAAATATATACTTAAAACTTACTTTTAAATAAACCAACTACACTTAAAAACAAATGTTCTCTACTTTTGTAATCTGTTTGAAATGAACACAAGGTACCTCATTATTTTAAATGAATTCCCACCTCCACCATTCAAAGGCAAATCACATGACAGCAACTATACTTGAACGCCCACAAACATGTAAGACATCACTGTTGTTTTGTGGGAAGATTTGATGTCAGGAATAAGTTCAAAATTATTTCAGAAGACCATTAGAAGAAGCATTATTTAGAGGATGACATTTTGTAGCATAAGTCATTGATTCTTATAATACTGTAGTTGCATAGTTTGATTGACAAAGAGCCATAAAGAAGATTGATGTGATTTTGGTCTCTTCAAGTGCACATGAGCATTAGCATGGGCAAACTATACAAAATTTGATTTAAAAGTACAGTATAGAAACAAAACTTATGAGGAAGTTGTTGCTAAGTTCCATTGGCAATTTCAAATATTATTTTTTTTTCCATAAGCTTGACAAAATTTTGGAAAATTTGATGTTTCCCCATTCAAAGAGATGAAACGACTTTCCTTAAAGGGATTTTGGTATTAATAATTCTCAGTACACTGCAAAAAAATGCTTTTCTTACTTGATTTTTTGTCTTGTTTCTAGTCCAAATATTTAAAAATTCTTAAATCACAAATCATTTTCTAGACAAACACAACATATTGTCCTGTTTTAAGAAATAATATGCCAAAAAGAAGTGAGTTTTTCCTTAAAACAAGCAAAATAATCTGCCAATGGGGTAAGAAAAATAATCGGTAACACTTTATAACTACACACTATGAATCATTTATTAGGCATTAGCAAATAGTGAATTCATTATCTGTTAATCATTAACTCTACATTAATAAGCGTTAGTTAGCAGTTTATAACTGCAGCTACAAATGCTGTATTCTTGATTTATAACCACATGTATAATGTGCTTAATAACTGTACTTTCATACTTTGTTAATGATATATTTTTCATTACTAAATTAAGTATTGCATTTATAACAAACCATTTGTATTTAAGGGTAGTTTGTGGTTTTTAAGATAATTCAGAATGAGTTAGTAAATGATTAATAAACTATTGAAATCAACGTTTATATATCGTATTATTCAGGCATATAGTAATGGTTGCTATGTATGTTAATAAATGCTTTATTAACACAACTTCATGCAGTTTTGTGACCTAATCTAAAGCGAGGACTATTTATGCTTTATAAATCCCTTATAAATGACATATAAAGTCTTAGTATCAAATAAATAATAATCTTTGCAATCTAAAATTTCTATAAAGTTTAAACATTGCTGAATAACAGGAGTGTCAAAATACGACTTAAAATTGGATAAAACAACAACAATATAATAATTTAACAATATAATACGATGAAATGTTTAAACTGTACAGTAATTGTATTTTAGATAAGGTTGCAAAGATTTGTTTTTCATTTGATATAGTTTCATTTGCATATCTTCAAACAAATAGAAATCAATAATGACATTTATGTTCTTTTTTCCTGTTTAGAATTTAACTGAGCCTTATATTGTCATTCATAAGGGATTTATAAAGCATAAATAGTCCTCACTTTAGATTAGGTCACAAAACTGCATGAAGTTGAGATAATAAAGAGGTTATTAACATACAAATTAACTATTAGTATATGCCTGAATAATAAGAATTATAAATGTTAATTTTAATAGTTTATTAATCATTTACTAACTCATTCTGCATGATCTTAAAAAAACAACCAACAATGCTTAAATAATGGGTTTGTAAATAATGTAATACTTAATTTAGTAATGAAAAATATATCATTAACAAAGTGTGAAAGTACAGTACTAAGCACATTATAAATGTGGTTATAAATCAAGAATACAGCATTTGTAGCTGCAGTTATAAACTGCTTACTAACGCTTATTAATGTGGGGTTAATGCTTGACAGATAATGAATTCACTATTTGCTAACGCTTAATAAATGGTTCATAGTGTGTAGTTATTATAAAGTGCTACCAAATAATCTTGTCAAAAGGAAAAACACGATTATTTTGCTTACCCCGTTGGCAGATTATTTTGCTTGTTTTAAGGAAAAACTCACTTAATATTTGCCTATTATTTCTGAAAACAAGACATTATGTTTTGCTTGCCTAGAAAATGCTTCTTAATATAAGAATTTTTAGATATTTGGACTAGAAACTAGACAAATAAATCTAAGTAAAAAAGTAGTAGTTACTGTGTGATAAGTTTTAGCAGTTTTTACTTTAAATACTTGTTTAATACTCAATTAAAATTGAAAAAAGTACTTACTATCAGTATATTATTTTAACCAGAGTCATATATGTCGTGAGGGTATATGTACTTTTTATCAGCTGTTTGATTTGTATACTTCATCCACCATTGATTATAGTGCTTGAGTAAAAAAAGATAGCTGTAACAACATCATCATTCAAAGTTAACATATTAAGTGCCTCAAGGCTTCAAAATCTTAGTTATTTTAACTCATGACCTATCCTTTAAACCAGGGGTGTCTAAACTTTTTCTTATGAAGTGCCAAAATCCAATTAATTAAGTAATCAAGTAATTTCCTAATTTATATCATAATAACTAAAAATAAATAGAAAAGATTACTTCAACTGTATTTACTAATGCATTCTAATTTTTGGAAAATGTATATTATTTTAATGAACTTTGCCTTGATTTGCACGCTGATGTCTTCTCTTTTGTTCCCAATTTGTTAAGTGACACTATGTACATTTTTTTTTACATCTGTTTTATTCACAACATTTAATTGATACATTTAATTTAATATTATATATGTTTTTTTGTTTTTTGTAGCTCAACACAAAAACAAGCAGACAAAATGTTTAATTAAAATAGAATGAGAAGCTCTTTTAAAGGGCACCTATTTTAACCCTTTTTTAAGAGGTAATATTAATATTATGGTTCTTCTGAGTGTGCCAGTTTAGGTTCAGTTCAAAACACAATTCAGATTTTTTTATTATGATGTGTTAAAAAGTGTCATTTTGGGGGCGTGTACACAGTTTGCTGTTTTAGGGGCGTGTTGCTTCACATGAAAACTAGTTTCGACTTCCCGCCCAACTTAACAAGGGGGCGGAGCCAAGAGCTCCCCCGCTGTGTGTATTGCAATAGACAGGCAGACAGAGAGAAGCAACACGAGTACCAGCATTCAGACGTACATGTAAAACTCAGACACAGACCAAGCAGAGAGTACAGAATCATGTGTCTTTGTA
>CAIGQZ010000690.1:12880895-12890930 GCA_903798205.1 Danio tinwini
ATACATACATACATACATACATACATACATACATACATACATATTAGGGCTGTCAAAATTAGCGCGTTAACGCATGTGATTCGCACGCATGTGATAACGCATGCGTTAACGCACGCCAGTTCAGCTTACTCCGGCCCTGCGTGTGTTTAATGTGCAAAGAAATATGGATTAGACCAAGGAAGCGCTTTTAGAAGGAAAGTTTCAGTATAAAACAATTAAGGGTGCTGCTCTACTCAATGAGTGTGCTGTACTGCGCGCTCTCTCTCTCTCTCTCTCTCTCTCTCTCTCTCTCTCTCTCTCTCTCTCTCTCTCTCTCTCTCTATATATATATATATATTAAGATTTTTAAGCAAAAACTCACAACCCTCCTATTTTTGATAACTGAAATCTAAAAACACCAACTCATGTTTCCAGCCTTTGTAAGAATGCCAAAACTAATTTCAAACAAATGGAAAATAATCCCACTTTCTGTTGACTAAAATGTCATATCTTTTTAAAAACACGTCTTTCACAATAAAGGCGGGCGCATTACAACATTCCTCCTTGAATTCTTTCACTGTGACCGCTTTCCAAAAATTCCCTATTGGTTTCGAACAGGAAATTCTGATGAATGAACAGCCACCGCAAAGCTGCTAATCCCAGAATCCTCTTTGAGCAGAAACTATCCAACACACACTTTTCAAAGTGCATCTACTCCAGTACATCAATTGGTCGCGCCAAAATGGCAGATATTATTGCAAAGTGCACATTTACATGTCATCCGACAACCACAAACGCAGCTCCATAAATAACCCTGGGGTCATATTTCAACTAGATAGATTGCACTTGGCATTAGATGAAAAGCGACAGTTTTTAGCTCTAGTTACATTAGTTCCAATTGTCACAGTTTATCCGTAAGGAAATCCGATATATGTGGCAGCATTAAATAAAATTACATGAATATAATCAGATCCAAGACTTGTACCCTCCAGGGTCAGGTCAGTGTTTGAGGCACTGACATCCAGACCCTGAAAAATGTGGTGTGATGCTGGAAAAGTATGGGATGGAGGTGTTGAATGGGCAGGTCGGAGCAGACACACACTGCCAGAGAACTGACAACCAGCAGCACTGCAACATCCGTCACTAAGCCAATAGGTCAAAGGGTATTGTGTCTCCAGAGGGTCTAATAAGGAAATATGCCAGAGTCCAGAGCTCTCTTTAACTCACAAACACACACTCGCACACACAGGGACAAAGGTTTGGCCTCAGGAGCTCGAAGGCCCCGCTTATAATTAATTGGCAGTAGAGGACACTGAAAGACTTCGATCTGATTATTCTGGTTACAGATATCTAGAGACGATGGAATTTGATTTCTTTGGGATAATCACAGCATGTGTGTTTTTTTCATGTGTGCAGATAATAATGCCCCTCGATAATTACATGGTGTTCCTCCGAACGGCTTCAATCAAAGCAAAATTATTATTTATTTACATGAATTTACTTACTAAGAAACTTCCTTTGATGAACCAATAAATACACACTGGCTACGTTCCAAAATGTAGCGAGATGTCTATGCAAGAAGTGCAGACAAATTTAGTGCTATTACAAAAACTATAGACAGGATTATGTTGCCTTTTAAAACTTTTAAGGCAGCTTTTCTCCAAATGCTATTGTAGTTTTTAGGGAAATCCTGCAGTGAGCACATTGAAAAACATGCATTCAAGAACAAGAACAATATTTTCTAGAGCGTTTGTTTGGACGCAAATAATTCAAAGATTCAAATAAGCTGATCTCAACTAGCCAAAAAAATATGGACTTGGGTTTGTCTGCACTCATGTACAGGAAAAATAGAGAGAATTATATAATTATTTCAGTATCAAAAAGTGTCAATTATAGTTTTATAAAACTGACAACTTCTTTTTTAATAATATTAATAATAATAATTCCTTACATTTAAATTGCAATTTTCTAGACACTCAAAGAGATTTACACATTGGGGGAATCTCCTCATCCACCACCAATGTGTAGCATCCACCTGGATGAGATGACGGCAGCCATATTGCACCAGACCGCACATAACACACCAGTTTATTGCCAGCCAGTTATGATATGGGGATGGTTAGGAGGTCAGTCTGCAAATTTGGCCAGGATGCCAGGGTTAAACCCCTAATCTTTTTCAAAGCACATCCTGGGATATTTCATGACCACAGAGAGTTGGGATCTCGGTTTAACGTCTCATCCGAAAGATGGCGCTCATTGAGCATTACAGAGTCCCCTTCACTATACTGGAGTGTTAGGACTCACACATATTGCAGGTTGAGTGCCCCCTGCTGGCCACACTAACAACACTTCCAGCAGCAACCAAGCTTTCCCATGTGGTGTCCCATCCAGGTACTGACCAGGAGCAGCTCTGCTTGGCTTCAGTGGGTGACCATGTGAGAGTTGCAGAGAGCTAGCTGCCGGTATTTTTTGCATGTACTTGTATTTCTACAGCATAGATATATACACTAAATATCGCATACGGACCCTGATCATGTGTCAATACCGCAGCCATATTTGTACAGTGTTCCCAGGACAAAAGTTATTCAAGTCAAGACTAAAGCCAATCTGAAGATGCTGGACTTTTGCGCTTTGTACGTTCAAAGGTAAGATTTCGTTTTTTACGTTTTTGTATGTTACGAACTTTTTTGCTAAACAAGTCACTTTATTAATGATAATACAGTCACTTACTGCACTGACCATAAGGCAAAGTAGCAGCAACTCGCACTAAATTCTAGGCTTAAGCTAGTTTTGTTGAATAAAATAAGCAAACAGTGTAACTAAAATATGTATTATTGTTGGCTAAGTGAAGTAACGACTAGCTTGTGAAGTAACCTAATGTTATCAGGGTGCATGATAACATAACAGAGCCTGCGCCTCAATGTGCATACTTTCCACCATAAACTATTGAACATTACAAATGCTATATACCATTTAGATCAGAAAGTTGAATATGGAATATTGATGGTTCACATGAGTTATTCATAATTAAGATTCATTCATAAACGAATGTTAGAATTAGAAGTGAAAGCGGGAGAGGGGGTGTTTCAGCACACGGATTAGATCAAATTTAACAGGAAGGGAGGATAATACATTTCCATGCACACAAACACATGCTCTTTGTTGGCAATGCCTGTGCGGTCAATTATCCATCAACATAGAAAAGAGATGTCAAATTAGATATTTCGTAATTTAAAAATAAAATTGCATACTGACCACCAGAAAAGCTTCCAATCATAGATATACGTATATACTGTATCTGTATATATCTATGGCTCTGGATGGCCAGTCCGCCACGGCACCCTGGTCTTACATTCATTTCAAAGGAGCACTACCCTTTACTATAACGGCGGCTATATTGATGCATTCCTTCCAATAGAAAACAATTGCGTAGGCGACATCTAATGTAAATATCTATGATGCCACAATAACTTAGCAACATGCTAATGTCAAACTAGTAATCATAATATGATGTATAAGCCTCAAATGCACTTTAGGTGAGAAGATTGCTTATACACACATGCTGTATGTACAGAAGAATTTAGCAAAAATGTTATCAGAATTCTGTAATTTACAAGCACAATGGTCAAATGTAGGCATGGGACGATAACCGGTTTCAAGGTTTACAGTGGTTTGGAAAAGTTACGATTCAAGATTCTGTTATATCGTTCCTAAGTTATATGTAAAGTTTTTTATGTGTTTTTTAATGTGTTGTAAACAAATCTGTGCTTTTGAAACTAATGAAGACAGCAGAAGTCAATGATTTATTTAATTATTTAGTCTGACATGTTTACTGATTCAAAATATTATATTTTTTTCCTAAAATGAAGCACATTGTGTTAAATGTGGGGAAGTTGTTGTTTTTACTAAGACATTTAAAAATAACTTATTTAAGAACATTTATCACAATACTGTGATATTTTTATCTAAGGTTATCATACCATCAGAAACTTATACCAGCCCATGCCTAGTCAGTATCTGTTTAGTGCATTTTTATACAGAAAAGCAGCGCAATGTAAGATGGAAACTGTGATCTTTGGGACGGCACCTTTTAATTCAGCTATTTAAGCAGAAAACAGACACCGAACTTGGTTTTGGAACAGAGCCATTGTATATTGTGATATTACCATATTTAGGGCAAGCTTCTAAAGATAAAGGCAGTAACGATAACACAAAAAAGGAAAGCTAAGAAGCAAAATGACCTAATTTTGAAACATAAATCACAAGAACAAAGGAAGACACAATGGGTGAAGTGAAGAAATGGAAAGAAGGTAATGCTTTTCTACCTTAAATTTTTTAGGATAACATGCAGAGTAGAGTCACCAAAGTGATTGTAATTTAACAGCCTGGGAGGACAAAAGTTTGTACCCCTCTGGCTCAGTCACCTTTCCAGCTGGGTCTCATTTCCCCCGGACACGGAGGAGCTCAAATGAACACAGAGCTGACAAAGTCATCAAGATGACTTTTTCTTACAACTATGAAACTCCACCAAGCAGATCCTGAGGTATTTCAGCCCGCTAAAGAATTGAAGACATCTAACATGATCTCCAATCTTTCACACTGACTAAGGCTAAACAAGCAGCTCCAACATGTTCCTGCCATTCTGGGGTAAGGGAACGTCAACATCCTGGCAGCAAACCCAATGAGAGCCAACCACATCTCACCAAACTCCCCTCAAACTCTCACAATCCAGCAGGTTTAATATTTGTTGACATGTTATGTCCTACACTATTTATAGCTTGTGGTTGGACCGCCGTACCACCAAATGGAGCAGCTGCACGCCCATACAGACCCGAGATGAAGTGAAGCGAGGAGGAAAGAGTCGAGCAGAGAGTGAGCAGAGCTGCTCCACAGCTGCACAGACACCTGGCTGCCACTGGATCTTGGAGTTCAGGGTCGTGGTTATGTGCACAACAGGCTAGAAACTGTCCCACATGACCTCTGCAAGACATTTTCAGCAGAATGGATTAATCAAATAACATGTTATCCCAGACTGTACCACAGTTTAATATGTTGTACATACCTCTAGGGATCTACATAAAAACCCTTATGTTGAACCCATTAAGGCTAATTCACACAGCACTGGCTAACACTGACCAACGGCAATAGACACTTTGACGAGATTTGTCTGAACAGTGTTTTCCCACTGTCGCCATATGGTAGCATTGGTTGGCACTTGTTTTAGCTGACTGACCATGTTTACTGGCTCGTAGTACGTCTGAAAAGAGACCAATTTGTAATTGAATGATTGTCTGTGTTGAATGACATGTGTCAAAGCAAAAAAAAATTGCAGCAAATAATGTATATTTTTGCAGGTATATTTTTGCAAACTACTGAACATATGTAAAACATATTACACCATGTCCTAAAAACACACAACAGCTATGTTTCCATCCACCTATTTTTATGTGCACTTTAGATATGTGCAAAACATTTTTTTTTATTATTGGTTAATGGAATTGCCATAATGTGCAAAAATTTTGAAAATGTGCATAACTGAGTAGGATAAACTTTTTAATCGATAAGAAAAGATTCGCATAAACTACAATGGAAACACTTTTACCGAACAAATTCCAGTATGCGCATTAAAAACGGTCATGTGATTTTGTTGTAAGAGATCATGTGATGATAAAAATGTGTGTAAATGGACAAACCAGCAGGCTGAGCACATTGTAAAACATCTGAAATGTTGTTTTGGTCATTCTAAAAGGCCTTAACCATTTCAGTATTAGTGTTATTATATTTTTAATTACCTCCAGAACTGTCAAGAGCATCTGTTCTCCATGTCTTACGCCTTCAAACGCCACCACATGTTCATTGCATGTCTGCATTTTGTCTTCTGGGGTGCAAGTTACTTATTAAATGAAGCAAAGATTGACGCAGCTTCTCCTACTGCAGCAAATTACGTTTTTACTGTTGATATTTGGTGCCAGTTAATCAGTGACGATTTTGTTCTTTGTGACTCATTGGATGCTTTCACACATTATTATGTGATATTTCAGTTTTGGGTATAAAGTTAATTCACATTTTTGGATGGAAACATTTGTCTGCACTAGACGGCACTGTATGTGAAAGAAACATGTAAATACCAAATCAATTCAGAATTGCAGAGTAGCAGACATCGTTCCTAACGAAATGCACAGGTTCATAATCATTTTTTTTAATTAAGGATAATAATAATAATATATAAAATAAAAATATATATATATTTTTATTTCCATTTTATTTTTATTTCCATTGAGGTATGCATGGATTCTAACTACAATATAAATGTCATGTAAAAGGGCTGGGCGATGAATTAAAGGCAATTTCCATGTGCATTTTGTCAGTAAAAGTGGTTTCAGATAGAGCAGAATTTACTATGGAGAGTTGTAATACACTGGCAAGCAATGGCAAACTGCATTCAATAGTAAATCTATTTAATTGTATTGTTCTGTCATAGTGGCAGCTGTTTGCATCAGTTCTTTCAGCAGCAAATGCAACATGTGAAAACACCACATATAATAGCATGTTTTTAATCGAAACTTCATACCCTTAGTAGAGTGTTTCAAATAAATATTGTCCTATTGATGATATCCTGATAAATAAATAGTGTTATTATTAGTCACACTAAATAAATGAAAGCAGGTAAAACTGTTTATAATGCAATGCTAAAGGCATTTCATAGGTATTTGGAGTTTTTGCCAGATAGCACCTTCTATAAAACTTGTCTATACATACTTTAAATTTACATATGATTACTTAAAACTAATATACATTAATAAATAATCTGTATCCAGACTTGCGCTTGGCAATATGTCAGTATACCAATTAGGAATTAATTTGCTATAATGCTTATAACAAAATTTACACAGAAGATATACAACCAACAGTTGAACGTAATGGATTACACTGACAACCAACACAAACACTGTCTGCATTCAGTCTGTAGGGCATAGTAGGCACACTTTTGTATCATCCTGTCTCATCTATGTTACAAAAAGCATGTCCAAACAATCATAAGATCAAAAAGTAGAGATCTTTGTACACAAATTCTTCATTCTGAAGTGCCCTTTGAAGTTGGTAGTTTTGAAACCATTTGCAAGGTTTTCAAGAATTACAATTCAAAATGGCTTCTATGATTGTTCTTGCTTTTACTGTACGTGCTCTCCAAAACATACCTGTCAACATTAGGATGCAAAAATAAGGTATTTGCCCACTATAATAAGGGATTCCCCCTGACAACTTTGGAGCGGTTTCATTGTAAAAACAAAAAAATACATAAATTAAATGGTCAGTAAAATGTTTTTTTTTTTTTTTATTAATTACAAAAGAAAAAAAAGTATACATTAGCAACAAATACATTAGCAAACAGCTCGGCTTATTAAAATTAATAGCTATTATAATGGTTCTATAATGCAATAGAATCAAGCTATCTAACGTTATAATAAAAGCTTTTGATTGCTTTCCTAACTTTATGCTCATTTAGGATGGAATTAGTGGTCTTTGAAAAAAAACCCACCAAGATCGACATATTTAGATGTTGTTGTTGTTATTATTATTATTATTATTATTATTATTATTATTATTATTATTATGTGTATATATCTAACACGCACCCAAAACCCAGACTCTGCTTCAAATCGCGTGTACAAAATTTGTTAGGGAAACAGCCTCTATTTATCACTATGGAGCGCGCCAGCTGACAGTCAAGCACTGCTATATGACGACGGCACCTGTAATGAAAAGGAAAGGAAATCCCGCTGTTTTAATATTTATTTCAAAGTGTTTTCATGCCTAAACAAAGCGAAAGCACAGAACATACTTACATATAAGAGCAAGGGGCAGCCCCTGGTGGTTTGGCGGTATGGGTTGCGTATAGGGAGGATTGGCTGTTTAATGTTTGTTTGCCACCCTTCAGAGAAAGACTGAAAATACGGGAGAAATACGGGAAAATACCTTTACGGGATGATAGTGGGATAGAACTGTAAAATACGAGAGAATCCCAGGAAAACGGGAGGGTTGATAGGTATGACTCCAAAGATGTATTTATCCCATTTATTTATCACATCAGAAACCTAGGAAAGCCAAAGACACTAAAGAGCAAAATACATTTCAAAACAAGAGTCCTGGAACAGAAATCTAGCCTTGAATTACAAATGAATTGGGAAATTATTTTATTTTCAATCATTTCACTTTATTTATTATTAGTTTGATTGCTTATAATATTTTGGTCACACCATTCCTCTCATTATTTCTGTAGACCTATGTCTGATCAGAAAGATAAAGATAATCACAGTACAGATAATCTTCGGTCGGGTCACAGTTGCGAATGTAATGCCATCCACATTAGCGGTGTCTTATCACAGCGGTCTCCGCTGCTCTGTGAAGACAAGCCTCCCTTTAATAGGTCCTCTATTGACCACAAAGGTCTGACTGTAGACCCCATCATCTGTTTGATTTTGTTATTGAAGTGCGTGTTCTCCACTGCACCCCATCAGCCATTATGCATTATGCATGCCAAACACTTGTGTTTTGCAGATCAGAAATCTCCCTTTGAATAGGGAGGCATTTTCCAGAGCCAAACAAGTGTGACAGTTCATCCTTTGAGTGTGTCTGGAAACATTATTTGTTCATTTGTTCTGTTTTCTTTCTTTCTGGTTCTCTTTTATTTCCCCCTAGAAGCCAGCGATTTGCACAGCCTATTTAAATATTCCTGCTTTTATTTCCATTTTACATGATCATTGTCAACATGCAGTTCACAAAGACTTCAAATGAGCGCAACTTGTCGCGTTTATGAGCTAGAATTTAAGGCGAAGCTGGCTCTCTTGTTGAGGGTAAATATTTGATACAAAGCTGGGCTCCTTTTGTGTTGTCAAGGCATTCGGAAGATGACAGTAATGGATACAGCTCTGAATTCCGGGCCAAGCGCCAAGCGAATGAAGTCCGAATTTAGACTTGCGCTGAGCATCTTCACAAATCGCATATTTTAGGTACTGACAAAAGACTTGTTGGCATGAATCAGTCAGAAAAACAATGCAAGTGGCATCTCCTGATGTCAACATCAGCTGTGAAACGCTGCAAATAAAACCTCTATATTAATTCCTCACAAGACCCTGTTGAGATTCAAATTAAATGTGCAATTCAATCCAGGCTTTAACTGAACTCATGTTAAGGAATTGTTTTAAATCTGCTCTCTTACTCCAGAAAATTGGCTAAGTGCCTGATTTGTAATTTTCAGAGGCGTCTTGCACACAGACTACAAAATCCCCTCTCCGGTTAGAAAAATAAATTCAGCAGTCGGTTCATGTAATTAACAAGGATATCATTTTAATAGGAGTTACTGCAGAGGGACATGGCATAAATAATCACGGTTCCACAGTCTTCTGATTTCAAGCACGCATTTTCTATCTTTTAATGGCCACAGACGCGTTCTTCCCACATTAACATAATAAAATAAACGACTGGCGTATCACAATATAAGCACTATTACTGAGATTTGCGCCTTTGCATTTGACGACAAAGGATTTAATGACTGACATTATAACCATTTTCGTCTAAAATTACTGCTTCTGTCAATTCAAGGAGCAGGATTTGTCATGGCAATATGTCGAAAAGGGGAACGTGACGTTCCTGCATGTGGGGAATATTTCATGACAAAGGAGGGATGCGGTCTATTAAAACAATCCATACAAAACCTGTCTGAGCAACAGCCAATATGTCCTGTCAGTCTCTCAAGTGAGAGTGAGATGGATGGCTGTTTATATAAGCTTTGTTTGTTTACGTACGGGTCTGCGTGTGTCTGTGGTCTACCATGAGTATTGTATGTTCTGTATTAAAACTGCTGCTTGTTGATAAAGCTCTGTGACAAGACAAAGAGGCAGATCCCAGCATGCTTCTTGACAGCAGTGTGTGTCAATGAGAGGCGGATGGGGGTATCAACACTCTATAGGCAAACTCAACCCATTTTCCACCCCCGTAGCTGGTAGAGCAGGGGGCTCTGTGGGTCAGTGAGCCCACACACACACACACACACAC
>CAIGQZ010000690.1:12893930-12910216 GCA_903798205.1 Danio tinwini
TGTGTACAAATCTATATATATATATATATATATAGATTTGTACACATACTATTAAAAAGTACAAAAAAGAAAACTTTCATTAAGCAAATATGCATTAAACACATCTACCTCATATCTAACGTCTGACTAAATCAGCTTATGTTGTTATTGTTCTAAACATTGTAACACCACCTTCTGCCACTTGATGTGCTTCTATTAATTACTGGTTATCAGCCATAACATAAAAATTATGCTTGCCTTGTCAGTATGATCCAGAATTTTAATAATGATGCAATACTTTAAAAGAAATTTTAAGCCAGAATGCCCCAAAGATGGCAGCTGCCATCTTGTGCTGATGATATAATTTGGAGCCAGAGTCTTCGAAAACTCAAAAATAAATTCATTAGTAACTGCTAGCTAACAATCATCTGCCATCATGGCTAGTGTTAAAGCTGATTTATACTTCTGCATTAAGTGCACGCGTATGGTCTGGTGCAATCTTCACACAGTCGAATAGCCCTCACCGTGGCTGACGCCGACACTGACGCACACCTCTCAAAAAATGTAACTACAAGATGTAACTACAAGTTGCAATAACACGTAGCACAAGCTCTCTGATTGGTTGGTTTGTTAACGGTGATGAGTGTGGACAGTGCTGAGAGCCGCGAGATTGACTGAGCAAGTGCTTACAAGTGTTGAGTCCCGTGAAGGAGCTCCAGATGGAAACTTTTGTTTTATGTTTACCTTATGGTTAAAGTTGTTGAACGTCTACCGGTTCCCGCCTCTGAATGAGTGAGTTTTAGCGGTAACACTTTTATTTTGATGGTCCATTTGAGTATTAGTGGACTGTCTGCTTAATATCTGTTGATACTGCTCCTTCAACAGACATTTAACGGTGTAGAAGAAACTCATCAAGTACATGTCAACTTACACTAACCCTAACCCCAACCTAACAGTCCAGTTATCTAAGGAGAGTTATTTGGCATGTAAACGCAATGTAACCTAAAAAAAACAACGGACCATCAAAATAAAGTGTGACTATTTTAACTACTTATACATTAAGGTAGCGTTCAGAAAAAACAAAACACCCGCAAAGAAACTTGACACAGAGGAACATAAAAATCTACTGCCAGCTAACATTTCGGAAACGTTATTGCAATGCAACACAAACAGCATGCAAAAGTATAAATGCATGAGTACATGAAAGGCAGGCACTGTGGGTCACGCCGATCACTGGACGCAAAAGTATAAACCAGCCTTTAGGCTTAATGTCATAGCTAGCTTGCTAAGTAATATTTACAAATTATCATATACAGCACAAATTCTATTTACATTTCAGTGATACTTGAGTACCTTTGTTGATAACTTAAGGCTGATTTATACTTCACCATCAAGCACACATGTATGGTCAGGCACAGCCTTTGTGCGGTCGCATAGTCCTACAGCCAATGCTGACGCACACCTCTCAAAAAATGTAACTACATGTCGCAAAGACTCTTAGCGCAAGCTCTGTGATTGGTTGGCTTGGTAGGGCAGACGAGTGTGGGCGGGGGTGAGAGCTGCGCAAACCTGTTGGAGCGAGTGTTTACAAGTGTGAAGTCTGTGAAGGAGCTCCAGATGGAAACTGTTGTTTTGTGTTTAACTTATGATCTTATGAAGTTGTTGCATGCCAGTTTCCACCTCAGAATGAGTGAGTTTTAGCTACTTTTACATTAAGGTAGTATTCAGAAAAAACTAAACATCTGCAAAGAAATGCAACACAGAGGAACATAACAACCTGACTGCCAGCTAGCGTTTCGGAAGTGTTATTGCAGAGCAACACAAACAGCATGCAGAATTATAAATGCACGACTACGCACAAGGCAGGCACTGTGGGTCACACTGATCACTCGACGCAGAAGTACAGTGTAAACCAGCCTTTAGTAATGTCTCCTTAAACACAGCAAAAATCTAATTTTGTGTCACATCACAAATCACAATCATGTTCCATTAATTTATATAGAGAGGGTCATCAGGGGTAATGTAAATGCTTTGACTCTACCTTTTTTGTTTGTTAGTTTTTTTGGCTATATATGCGGCTATGACTGATATTTATTTGCTTTAGCCTAGTTTCTTTAACTTCACTCCCAACTGGACCTGAGAGTTTCCCACTAATTACAACACTGTGGTGTGCATGTGCTCGTCTTTGAAATGGGATAATGAAATTATTTAAATCATGCCAAGGTATCCATAATCGTGGACCAAGCTATATCCTGAGCTGACGCCATGGCGGGCATGGAGAAGCAGAGAGCATGAGACTGATTCCTGAAAGAACACAGTGACAGACAAGTGTTTGCATTGATCCCGTGGACCAGTAAGATCACTGCCGGTGACCTACTCACATCCGCAGTTCTCCACGATAGACGTCCATTATTTTCCAGCCTCCAGTGCCTAGACTTCAGCTCCGCACAGGAAGTTTGGCTAGAGGAGTAATGGTCGTGCCCAACTGAGCCTGGTTTCTCTCAAGGTTTTTTTTTCTTCACTTTCGCCAATTGGTGAAGTTTTGTTCCTCGCCATTGTCTCCACTGGCTTGCTTGGTATGGGGACTTGTGAAGCTGCATATCGATAGATTTTCTCTTTAGTGTCTGGGCCTTCAACAGTGAAAATTAAACCACACTGAACTGAACTTCAACTCCGAAAACTGGACTGACACGGTTTCAATTTACTAGAACTTCTATGATAAGCTGCTTTGACATAATCTACATTGTAAAAGCGCTATAGAAATAAACATGAATTGAATTGATTATTTTGTGATGACTCAAAGGCAGCATTTGTTCACACATGTATAGTGCACCTTCTTCAGATGCGCTACCACTCTCCAACACATCCTCTCACTCAAGCATCTGCAAGGAGGAGCTGAAGAAAAAAAAAAAAAACACAATTACAGCTAGCGCCTCTAGACAACAATCTGGCTATGATAAGCCTTCACCATTATCACAGCCTTCTGTTGGGTGTATGGTGCTTTGTTCTGATGAGTGATTCCGTTGCATGTGCACCTGAGGGATGTGTTTGTAAAGCAGGTTGAAACATACCTGTGAATTTGAGGTTTGCGTGCTGTAATGATGTTTCTGTGCTTGTTTATTCTCTTATTAGACTTAGAAATTTCTGACCTAGACTCAGTCCACAAACTACCAACAGACCATCACTGACCATCTGATGCAAGATTTCACAGGTTCCTATCAGTCTGCTGGACACGAAGTCTTGTTCACAAGTTTCCCAACTGTTAGAATGAGTTTTTTTTCTTTCTGGTGAATAATCAGTTAGACATTTGGGCCAAAGATAAGCAGTGTCAAATTTTTGAAAGTTGTTTAGAAATGAGAGTGAGATGTCCTTGATGTGTTCCTAAGCCTTAGCTAATTCCTTTTATATGTATATCCACATTTAAAACCAATGCCTTGAAACACAATTTCAAAAGTCATGTTCAAGTCCAAATATACAAATGAGAATATGCCAGGAAATCTGGTTATCAATTGTCATAAATGGGAAGATCCCAGCCCTTACATTCTATCTTGTTTTGGTCTACTGACTGTTGATATTATTTACTTAAGATAAGCTCATCAGAGTCCAAAATCTGAAGAGGTTGAAGACAAATCAAGACTGAGATCTGAAAAGGGTAGAGTACAGGTCAAGCCCAAGACCTGATAAGGGTTGAATCCAAGCTGGTACAAAGACTTAAAAATGGTCAATTTCAAATCCAGAAAAAGACCAAATAAGGGTAAAATCAGAGTCACTAGTGAGACTCTAAAGGTCTGTTCAAGTGAAGCATGATAACTATAATAATAACAATAAAGTCATTGTTCTAAAAATTGTTCTGAATGTCAAACAACAGCAAAGTTCTGACCACAGCTGTAACGATAAATATGTAGAGCAACAATATTACTTGAATTGCTTTCATTTTTTTTTTCAGCTAATAAATGATAAAACACTGACAGTCAGAATCCATTGAAATATAAAGGGTTTGCACAATTAAAACTACAGATGACATTGTGGAGAAGGTCACTGCTTGATCATTTTAAAAATTATTTAAAGATAATAAGTATATTGAAAACAATCTGTTATACCATGTGAGGGAATGATAAAACGTTACATGGAAACTACTCAAGCCAGGCTATCAAACTGAGGTATAAAAATAAAACTACTCCAATCCAGCATTGTTTTAGCATCTTTGTGTTTCCCCTGAAAATGCTGAGGGGAAAGTATGTTTTTTTTATTCCGCTACACTGACTGTGATCACTAAATTCACTGTTTAGTTATATAGATTAGACAAGCTGGATATACTGGTCTGATGCACTAGAATTGTAGCACATTTAATAATTTGCTGGTTACAAGTAGGAATGCAAAAATTAAAGCTTAAATAAAAATTAACAGTTTGTTATCGTTTGCTAGTGTGGACAAATACTTGCTACCATTACGATATTTATACACTAAAAATGACATTTTCTGTTTGTTAAAACTAATTATTTAAATTGAGGTGAAACAACATAATTCTTGAGGCTTTTGGGGTACTACTTAATTATTTTATGTTCAATCCACTTAAATTTGTAAAAACTAATAAGAACTTATTTTTTACAGTTTAGTTATCGTCCCTAGTGTGAATGGCCCTTAAGGCTGCATTTACAATTAGCCTATCTTTGTTTTAAAACAGCATTTTATTTCAGAAATAAAAACACTCCCCATTCACACTGGTGTTTTTACTGTCCTTTAGAAATTAATCTTCATCTACACTATACAGCCTAAAATCCAAGCATGTTAGCATTCTTATTTTCACTGGGCATGCATATATACGTTCTTGCCACCTACTGGTTGCGTAATTGTCAGATGATAGTGGCTTAACAAATCGGGGAATGTAACATAAATGTCCAAAAGACCAGTCAGAGGCCAATTATGTTTAGCCATGGCTCCATTTCCAAAAACTTCTTCAATCCATCTATACCAGGAGTGGACGATTAATTTCTCCAAGGGGTTAGATTAGACTCTGGGGCAGTTTAAGAGGGCCAAACCAATACATTTATTTGAAAAGGAAATAAATAAATACAATTCTGTCGAACTATTCAATAAAAAATTCATAAAAAGTCTAAAGTGTAAAAAAAGATTTGATTTTACACAAAAAGTATTTTAAGGTATTTTAAAGACCAGCATCACAATATCAATTTCATATAAAAGCTATAGGGTTGTTTGTTTGATTGTTTCAACTTAGTCAATTTTAATTAATTAATTTATTCATTCATTATTTTATGTTCAGTAAGAGAACTCTAGCCTGTGTTGGGCTGAACAGTTGCACTAAAGTCAGGTTGAATGTGAGGTGGATATGTGATGTAATGATCATCACTGAAAAAGGATCTGTATCTGCATTTGTTAAATCATTAATCTGAGTGTGAAGATGCCTGGCACTCTGAAATGTTTAGATTTTTCAACTCGCTGTGCCTTAAAAAACGTGAGCGTGACATACTGCATGTGTATACCTTCCTATTTGCGTACTGAACCTGCATTTGAAATAATGAAACTGAGCATGCAAAAGACGCTATGTGTTAAAGTCCCCTTTTGTTGACTCACAATATCAGACCTGCAACATTGCAAGGCCTCGTTTGCAGTTGAATTTAAATGAAATAAATACTTCAAGTGTGCTGTTTAAAGAAGTTCAGTGGGCCGTATGTGGCCCAGGGGCCATAAAATGCGCAGGTCTGATCGATACTGAAACAGAACACCAACATTTCCAAACTAAAACAAAGTCTTTAGTGATTTCAAAACGCTTTGTTTTCCCATCTCGAAGATGGCAGTGTAGCATAACACCTAAGAGGGTCACGTCCAAGTCAAGATTGAAAGATGAATATGAAGTTTAAATGGACACCTGAAAAGAATCATGACAAGGTCTACAGTATAGTGTCCAAAGTCTTGAGGATCGAGTCCAAGTCAAGTCTAAAGTTTAAACATAGCTCCCTAATTGCATAGTAAAATACAGTTTATCAGTTCCGATACAGTAACTGTACGCTCTGATGAACTTATGACAGAATAAGTTGTGGTTTGGGACTCAAGAGAACAGCATCATTTTTTAAAAAACAGCTCATATGCCAAAACACCAAATTCCTCACCCATGACTTTACATTACACAGCTATTCCATTCACTTTATGCATTTAAGGAATTCATGACTTAAGTCTATAGCATGTTTCTGAAGCTCTCCATCACCCATATGAAGTAAAAGAGATTGCACTGGTGTGGTGGGCTGTTAGAGCCACCTCCGTGTCTTTACTCCTCGCTGGCAGGATACCCTTATCTCCATCCACAGAGCCCGTGCTATCTGCATCCCCCACCCCGTCCCACCACGGTTACGCGAGAGCGGTGAAGCTGCAGACTCCAGCTCGCAGAACGAAGTAGGACCTGGCATTTCTGTAAAGCTCAGATACCATTCAGATTCCTCATTCAGGACGCCTGCCACAGGAAACAGACCCTCACCCGAGACCAGGAGGCCCCCCAAAGTCAACACCCTCCCAAGTACAACCAAAATAAAATATGTTTTGTCAAGGGTTATGTCATCAGGTTGGCACATTATCACAGTAACTGTTATTGTTGCACTATTAATGAAACGTCCTGATGTCGCATATTGTGTAAATAACAGAGCGCATTAGATTACACCCGAGTGTCAGCCTTAGATATCTGATGGAGCAGTTTCAATCCGGTTTTCATTGTATTTATGTCAGGAAAGAAACATGATGGACTGCTAAATTGATGAGGTAGTCTTCACAACTCCAGTTCCTATTATACAAGCTATCGGAAATCTTTCACAATCACAAGACTCTGATATATTGAGCTGTACTTTTTACTAAGCAAAAGCCGTCTTTGTTAATGTTTTGTTCCGATTGCATGACTATGCTGAAAGGTGGACAGTAACGCATTCATTGTTTCACATCGATTTCCATGTTTTCTGGGCTGCTGGGCATCAATCAACAACTGCTGACGGTGACTAATACCACCTTAATGAGAATGTACAATGTTAATTGGTAGCATAAGTGGAGTTCGGCCCAATCAATATCATCAGGAATCAGCACACATACACATTGGTTTTGGTGGTGGTTTATGAGAACTCTCCATAGGGATAATGTAATTTATACTTTAAAAAAATGCCTTGCCATATCCTCTCACCATAACTCTCACCTGGGGCAAATCTTAAATTTGAAAAGGCCCCAAATTTTGAATCTGAAAGTAAGATTTTTAACAGTTTTAAACTAAGAGGACAAAAAGGACATGTCCCCATAAACCTAATACCTTGTAATACATACAGGGTTTTTACACCTTACTTTCCAGCATTGTCTTTTAATTCCAAAATGTCTTTTATCCACTCTTCAAAAAGTGTAAATAGTGGATTAACATTCACCACATGATCACTGATCAGATGTGCCATTATTTGTAACTTTAGGTTGTTTCTAAAATAAAATCTGTCAGTGTTATTTTTTTATTCTCTCGTATCCAGGCCTTTACATTTTTGCGGCTGTAGCTTCTTGTCATCTGAACTGAGTGATTGACAGCTGATATTGACCAATCTATTAGTGTTCAGCCCCATTTACGAACAGTGGGCTAATCAGAAGAGCTTTAAGGTGGGGTAGGCATTGCGGGCTTTGTTTACTGCAGCAAGTTGACATTTCAACTGTTTTAAACTATTTCTTAGGGCTGCATTTGGGTTTTTAGGTGCAAATATACATTCTGTGTGAATGTCTCCTAAATCTGTGCATGAGGTGAACATTTTGCAATGAAAACTGGTCGCACAGCAACAATTTTATGCACTCGTGCAAATGTATAGCTAAAATTTCTGGCGCATATGCAACCAAAACGGTCGCAATTTCGAACCCTGCAATTTCAAATTCAAGAAGGTTCAAGCACTTTGTCCAAAACCCAAGTACTTTTCTAAGCCTGAAAACACTATTTAAAAATCAAGCATTTTCCAGGATTTCCAGCACCTCTACAAACCCTGTACCAAGGTCACACCTATGTCATTATGTTTATGTTCTCATTCATTATGTTCTCAAATGCAGTACACACACACAGAAGGAAAGAGACTGACTTTACAGGGTGTCTGTAGGGTCTTAATAAGTCTTAAAAATTCTTACATTTCAAAAACTAAATTTAAGGGATTAAATTCACTGAAATATGCTGTTGTAGGTATTAAATACTTGTAAATAAGCCTTGATTTTCACTAATTGCCCATGCAAAGCCATAGTCAATTGGTACAACCAATAAATGCATCTAAAAAATAAAAAGTAAAAAACCTTTAACAAAATAATAATTTATTAATTAGCAATATAGTTTAATTGTCTTTTATTCTTTTAAGAAAATGTATGTTAATGAAAAATATCCACAGTATGATTCTGTAATTTTTCTGTAAATTAATTAAAGCTTTTCTGTTGCTTTGAGGACATTTCAACTCATTTGGGGGACAGATTTATTTTTTTTTAAGCTAAAGTGCTCAGCATAATTGAGCAAACCCTATTTTGAAAATGAACATTTAAACAAAACAGATTTATTAAACATATATTTATTAAAATAATATTTTAGTCACCAAACATATTTAGAATTTGAAAGATAATACAATTAAATTCAAGCTAAATATTGAAT
Organism: Danio tinwini; assembly: GCA_903798205.1. Taxonomy (NCBI): domain Eukaryota; kingdom Metazoa; phylum Chordata; class Actinopteri; order Cypriniformes; family Danionidae; genus Danio; species Danio tinwini. The sequence goes on from CAIGQZ010000690.1 coordinate 12,902,554, forward strand.
TTAAAATGCACTGGTTATTTGCCCTGTGGAAGTCAGAAATTTTATTCATAATAGTCTTAAAGAGGTCTTAAAAAGTTTTAAATCTGACGTGATGAAACCTGCAGAAACCCTGCTTTGGTATACTGTATAGCTGAAACGTCCTCTAAAGATTTATTTGCTCAGATAGCATGCGTCTGTTGTTTTTTCTCTCTCAGCCATCCCTGCCAATATCTTTGTTCTTTTTTTCTTTGCTTGTTCTTTTCATGGATTTGCATGCAGTGGCTATGAAACAAGGCAATTAAACTTGCATTCTGAGAGACATCAACTCAAATGTTTCCAATCAAACGTGTTTTTAACATATCATTCCGGTCGCTTTCTTCACTCTGAGAATGGTTGTCAGATGTAAGCCCTTGTCAATAAGTAAACTCATTTGGAAGAACAAATCCCTTAAGCTAAAACTAGATATCTTGACATCTTCACAAGTAAGTTCTCAGTCACAGCTTCGCGTTCAGATTGGTTTCGATGGATTTTGGCAGCAGTCAATGTTCTTTTAGATACTTTTCCGTACGAGGACTGACTCGATTTGACACCCGAGGGATGTCTCTTCTGTCAAGCCACGCTGAGTATGCACATTCAAGACAGCCGACAAAAAGACCTGTTCCACTGTTTGTTTTATTGCTTGTACCTTGTTTATTTGTTCTTGATTTCATTGCTTGTGTGAATTAATGATAACTTGTCAAATGGAGGCAATGTTTGAGACAGGTTTTTGTGTTTATTTCCTTGATAATACTTTAAAAAAGTATATTCAATGGAATGTTTCTAATTGTTCATCTCAACTGCATTCACTAATCTTTCAGAGGTGAGTTAGTTAGACGTTGAAAAAATAATTAAGCATAGTGCTGCAAACCTAATCAAATCACAATGTAAATACTACATAAATATGAAGTCTGCATGTTTTTAGTGTCTCAACTTTGTCTCAACTTTGGAAAGTCACTGTTATAACTTTTATTTACCATTAGAAAGAAGAGGTGTGGTGGTCTGTGTCTATGGTGACTCGTGTTCCATTGAGAACTGCTGCATCCCAATTTTCCTACTTATACAATGCCCTAAATATATATATATATATATATATACTTTTAGGTGTAACAGAAGAGTATACAAGCTTTGGAATCACACTACTTCCTCATTAAAGGACCATTATGTTGTTTATTTACACGCCCTATCAAATCATATCATCTTGTCACCTCATCCACATTTCTATCATATTTAAATTCCGATCGTATTGAGGAAACAGCAGCACTAATCTGCCATTCGCTAGTCTTTCAGGCAGAGAAATCTCTTCAGGTGTTTACATAATTATGCATTCAGAATTTAATGACCAAACACGGCTTCATAAAAGTTCCCATTGTTGTTGCAGATGAAATATAATGCGGAAAACATAAAAGTGCAAAAATATAGCTAGTCATTAATAATCATTCAAACATATTTACCAAAGCTTCTCCAATTAACCCTTCCCCTAACGCATCAACCATGTTCGTGGTTTATTAACACTTCTTAACCATATATGTACTTCTAATCAAATTCACGACCAACTCATAATGTACTATGGGCAATATTAGCCATTACAAGACACACGGATCTGCACTTTAAATTCTACCAGAAATAGCAGAACATTTGGGTAACTTTGGATTACTTATTTAAACATACTATGAAGTGGGACATTCTAAATCTATTTTCAAAAATTATTTAGGATAGATAGCATGCAAATTGTTATGCAACAGCTGTCAGGCAGTTTAGGGTTAATCATACCAGGGTTTAGGATTTACCTAACGCAATCATTTGATTAAGTGGCTTATTTATATTAATTTGTATGATCTCATTTGTACATTTTAGTATGATTTGATCATCCCCCAATGAGGGATTAGTTTAGGGGTGAGTGAATGAAAATTGAATGAAACCATTTGACAAATTGTACGAATTGGCCAATTTTTGAGGGTGAGGAAGAAGGCAAGGTCGGCGACTCAGGTAAGAAATAATTTTTTTTTATGCATCTTTAAATTAAAGCAAGAATAGCGTGAATTTCTTAGGCTCTTCTCTCTCTCCTCTCTCTCTCTCTCTCTCTCTCTCCCGTAGTTCCCTCCGCATTGTCATTGAAACACACAAACATCATGCAGCGAGAAGAGGAGAAATGTAACGCTTTTTAAAATTAAATGAAAATTAACATGGACGCACAAACATGCCCGCCAAAAAATGGCATAATTTAGGGCTCTCAGTCACCGCAAGACACACACATTTGAAACTGTGTGCCACACCTTGTATTTCTCAAGGTAAGAAGTAATGAATGAGACATTTATTGGAGACACATATGAAATTAACTGTTATGGTAAAGTCTAGATCGGGTATGTGGCCGGCCAGAAGTGCTGTATGCAAATCAATATAGCAGCATTTTTTATGACACTGTATAACAGTAATATTTTTACAGTACTGTGATGGCTGGGTTTAGGGTTGGGGTGGGGGTAGTTGTTAAAAAATACAATTTAATGGGTAATTTAAAAAGATAGCATAAATAATACTGATAGTACAACTACTGTTTTAGATGTTAATAAAATACAATAAATGGGAAATTTAATAAATAATTTAAATAATCTTTTTTAACTTCAGGCCGCAGCAGTACAGTATGTGATCTAGCAACTGTTACCGATCTAATGTTGGAATCCAGCATTGCTGTTTCCAGATAAATGATGCGATCCAGCCGCAAAGACGTTCAGCACTGTAAAAATCAACACTAACAAAACTTAAAACAAAAGCAATTAAATGCAACCCACTAGCCTATTGTGAGTAATTTATACTGTATGAACTGATAAAACACAAAATAAAAATAAATAAACCTAAATGCTTTTTTATTGAAAAAAAATCATCTTGAAAAACATCCCCTTTAACAATCATTATGAGTTTACTTTCTTTGTAGTTTACTTTCACTGTAATTGTACAACAGGGTTTCTGCAGGTTTCATTAAGTCAAATTTAAGACCCTTTTAAGACCATTATAAATGAAATTTTTGACTTCTACAAGGCTAAACACTAATGATAAGGGCCAATGGACCTTTTTTTTTTTTTTGCTTGCAACCAAATATAAGTATTTCTTTGCATTATACTTTAACGTGTCAAAACAAGAAAACTCCAGTTGTATACACGTTTTTCAACATAATATTTTGTTTTGACAAAAAATGACAAGTTTAACATTGTTGAAAGTATATTTATTGTGGAGACAATTACATAAATAATCAAAAATATATATTTGTTGGCTTTTGGTCCAAATTGATTGACTAGAACTTCTGTTCAATCTAATGCATTTTATAACGCATAGCAAAAAGGGATATATTGCTCTGTTATTATTGGTCGATTTAAATGTGGAATTTTTTAAAAAGGCCATATCGCCCAGCCCTAGTCACTAATGTCCTAACCAACGCAATCTCACGGCAAATCGTAACTTTTTGATTTAGTGGCTAATTCGTATGAATTTGTACGGTCTAATTCGTACAAATTAGTATGATTTGATCCAATGACGGTTGGGGTTAGAGGTGGGGTTAGGTGCCACGCCTCCTTTTTTAAATTACGACTGAACTCGAATTTGTACGAATTAGCCACTAAACTGACAAAACGTAAAATACTTACGTTTCCTCGTGAGATCAGGCTGGTCCTAACATGATCTTCCTCTGTATGAGGTGTTTGACCATGTTCCCCTCATGACAGTAAGTTAACCTTGTTATCTGGAATAAAGATGGGTAGACTAATAAAGAGCTAATTTTATTAAAATGTAAAAAATGATAAAAATAAAAATAATTAATTTAAAAGTGAACTAAACATTAGGACCTTATAAGGGCTTCCCAATTTCAGTCACCAGCTCATAGTCCTTGACAAAAAAGTTCCCCTGTCAACTCCTCAGTGTGCACTAGAGAGGCATTTTGCACTTAATTAAACAAGCTTAAAATTAGTCACAGTCCATCAGGAAATAAGAAGCTGTAAGAGCTGCGGGCTTTCCAGAACCTTCCTAATCTGTCGAACACCGCACACAAAAAAAAACTACAGAGAAACTTCTTCAACTTCAGATAAATCCAAGGTTAGCAGAGTGCTTTTAAGTGATCTTTTTTTCTGCTTTGTGTCAACCAAATGAGCTTCTGTCTCTTTATAAGAATGGAGTTTTGAGGTAATGAGATTTATGAATTGTGTAGCCATTTGCTTTTTTTTCTTCTCGCGTTTGGAAGCCGGTGTGGATGGTAATTACAGTATACATTATTACGCTCCCCCCTTCACTCACTCTTTTTGTGGTTAACTGCTCTTGATAACAAATGAATTAATGAAGCTTTACGGGACAGTGGAAGTGGATCAGCAAGTGCAGCAGAAAAAGAGGTCGGAAATGGAGAGAATGGCAGAGCGAGAGAGAAGTTGGCAGATTACGACTTAATGGTGGCAGAATAATGGTAATTTCACCACACTCTCCTCTCTCTTGGACTGCGCTAATGGCTTCATTAACACTTCCACTATCCAGCGGCCCGCAGAGGACAATGTCACATCCGTCTTTGTCACATCACAATAAAAGTGGCTAAACACAAGCGGCCTATCAGTCCAGGTGCTGAAGGAGGCAAGAAATGAACAGAGGAAAATCAATAGCAAAATATCAATGCGGGTGAAGCTGGAAGTCAAGCAGGTCTGAGCAAACAGAGAAAGTGCCGGATTGATCTGGAGCAGGTATTTTGCTCACAGTTTGGGTAATAACTCAATGCCATGGCCGAGTAGGAGGAACGGCACACTGGGAAAAAGCTGTGATGTGACATAAATCAGTGCTGTTGCCGATTGATGACGCTTTGCTCTGCCGTTAAAATCAGTTCTCTGTTGAGTTGTGAATATATAAAAAAATGTATCCATGCCAATGTAATTAAAACAAATATAATACAGAGTTTATTCACAATGTACGTCTTAAAAGTTGAAAACAGTTGAAACCAAGGTTAAATTAGTTAGTTTTTTTCATTAGTTTTAGTTTGTATTTAGTTTTGACTTTTTGTTTTCAAATTCAGGAGATTTACTAGTTTTTATTGGTTTCTATATTTTGAAATTGCTTAGCAATCACAATTTCAGTCAGTTAAAACATCACCATGATCTGAAAACTTTCTTACAGTTAAGTTTTGCAACCCATGTAAAGCATGATTCACTTATTTAAATTGCATTATGACTTTCTGTTGTGAAATAAACTTACGTTTGGTTCACCATCTGCTGAATCACGCATGCGCAGTATTATCAGCCTGATCTCACGAGGCAACGTAAGTTTTTTTTGCTTTGTCAGTTTAGTGGCTAATTCGTACAAATTCGTACGAGTGGAGTTGTACAAAATGTAAGATTTAAAAAGGAGGCATGACACCCAACCCCGCCCCTAAACTCAACCGTCATTGGGTGATGAGCAAATCATGCTAAATTGTACAAATTAGATTGTTTGAATTCATACAAATTAGCCACTAAATCAAAAAGGTACGAATTGCCGTGAGATTGTGTTGGTATTATCGGTTCACCTCTTCTCAAATCTAATCTCAGTGTACTGTTCTAATAACTGAATAACAGTATATATTGGTTTATTTCGAGTCAGAGGAGGGGTATTAGCATGTTAAAATGTAAGTAGTTTGGGGATAAGAGTGCTTTCTGGAGATGCAAATCTTTTCAAATGATTCAGTTTGATTTGGTGAACTAGTTCAGCCGGTACACTCAGAAGATCAGGTAAAAAAAAAATGTTCTTGATCGCGGTCACTAATACAGAAATAAAACCCATTATTGGGCACAAATGTGTTAAAGGTGTAATTTTAAGCCTCTGTATTTAATGTTTTCACCGTGCTGCTGTCATATCCACTCGTTGTTTTTGTCACGGAAGCAACATCGAGGAGGACTGGCTCGAACTGGCCAATGTCAGCAGGATTACAGACTCTGAGGTGCTGTACAGGTCAAAGACCTGGCAGCGGAAAGTAAATTGGTTTACTTCTAAAAGGCATACAGTAAGATTATGTATTAAATACATTTACAAAGACTAAAAAAGGATGTTTCTGCTATAATTTTACACAATACAGTTTTTTTTAAATCTCGTTTTTATTTTTATTTCAGTTAACAAAAATTTTTTAAAATTTTAGTTTTCATTTTATCGTTCACTTTCATCTACTAAAATAACCTTGGCTGAAACAAAATTGAACAAAATTATTAGTTATTGTGAAATGTGAATTTTTTTCTCTATAGTTTTCTTTTCCATTGATTACAGAACAAACCAGTTATCCAATGTCTTGCATGATTAACCTAACTTAACATTAGTTAACCCATTATCTACTAGTGTCTTTTAAAATAAGTAAATATTATATTCAGTCATTAGGACAAAAATAAATAAATACATCAGTTATCAGAAATCAAACTGTTGAAAAATGTGTTGAAAAAAGTCACCCCAAACATAACTTAGGAAATAGCCCATTTTGATTTAAACAAACTTAAATGCATTTTTATATTTATTATTGTTTACAAAAATATTTTTGCAAAATGTAATACTATTTTATTATAGTTAAAAAAATATACAAACTTTACATGTCCACTACAAAAATGCATACATTTAATAATTATATTAATAAAATGTGTTTTGAATTGATGGCGTTTTCCTCTGCCATCAAGATCATTTCTCTGTTGACTTGTGAAGCCTCGGCTTTCCCATCGGCTGCTTCATGGGGCATTTTAGCATGAAGTCCCTGCAGTGCTACAGTAACTAAAATATTTTTATTTTTTTCCAGGCGACAAGAGGACATGAAAAAGCCCAAGGGTGAACGTGACTGCTCAAACACTGAGTGAATTATCCAAACATGGAGGGACGGAAAGTGTTAATCTAGCACTAATGTCAGCAACTTTGAGCAATTCAAACTAGCTGTAAGACCATTACTTAATAAATCAATTAAAAAATAATCATTAAAGTATTACTGTCACTGTTGCTCACAGTAGGAATTCATGGACTTTTGAATATGATTGATAGACATTTTAAGAACATCTACAGATATTTGTAAATAATAATAATATTCATTCATTCATTCATATAATAAACCGAATAAACCGTCAACTTATCCAGCACGATTTTACACAGCGGATGCCCTTCCAGCCGCAACCCATCTCTGGGAAGCATCCACACACACTCATTCACATTCACACTACGGACAATTTAGCCTACACAATTCACTTGTACCACATGTCTTTGGACTGTGGGGAAAACCGGAGCACCCGGAGAAAACCCACGAGAACGCAGGGAGAACATGCAAACTCCACACAGAAACACCAACTGACCCAGCCGAAGCTCGAACCAGCGACCTTCTTGCTGTGAGGCAACAGCACTACTTACTGCGCCACTGCGTCATAATAATAATAATAATAATAATAATAATAATAATAATTATTATTATTATTATTATTATTATTATTATTATTATTATTATTATTATTATTATTATTATTATTATTATTACTATTATTATAAATTTGTGTGTGTATTTTGTTGTTGTTGTTTTTGTTATTATTAATAATAGTGTTATTATTATCATTATTGTTAGTGTTGTTTTTGGTTATTATTATTATTATTATTATTATTATTATTATTATTATTATTATTATTATTATTATTA
>CAIGQZ010000690.1:12929474-12944147 GCA_903798205.1 Danio tinwini
GTGTGTGTGTGTGTGTGTGTGTGTGTGTGTGTGTGTGTGTGTGTTTCCCAGTACTGGGTTGCAGCTGGAGGGGCATCCGCTGTGTAAAACATATGCTGAATACATTGGTGGTTCATTCCGCTCCCTGATAAATAAAGGAACAATGAACAAAACAAAACAAAATATATCTCCACTACATAATGTTTTGTTGTCAACCTGAAAATAAAAGTAATGTAAATAATAAAATTATAGTAAATATTAAAAGTAAAAAAAAAGTATTAATATATGAGTCAATCTAAAAACGTTTACAAAAACACCATGCATAAACAACTAATATATATAACAAACATTTAATTGTTTTACTTTATGTTAAATTTATAAAAAAAAAATATTTTTTGCAGATGCATCGTGATATACTGTAGCAATAATCACAATTGCTAAAATTATTAGTTTATTAATCAACTACTATAGGCAGATTGTATTCATTGTCAATCCAAAGTCTAATGTTTGTCTGACACAAATAACTTTGCTGATCAACACTGATAGATCTTACTGGGCTTTTTACAGTTGAATACTGGCGACACTGTTGCCAGTTAGTCACTGTACTGGTTTGGTTTAATCAGTATCTGATTAAAAAAAAATAATCAGCATTCTTATAAAACAGAAAGCATATACATTCTTCAGACAAATGCAATTTATTGTTTTGACAGCAAACAAATATAAAACAGAAAATGTGTAACAAAATAAATCAAACTAGCTGAAATGAACACATTTTCTATTTACAATGAAACAAAGAGGTTAAATTAATTAACAACACATGCAGTGTATATAGCAAAGGTGTCAAACATATAAATATCATCTTTAAGCCTCAACTTAAATTAAACACACCTGATCAAACTAATTGAGGCTTGTCAGAAATCAACAGGTGATGTTGAAGCAGGGTGAGAATGCTCCGGTTACTAAAGTAACCCTCGTTCCCCAAGGGGGGGAACGGAAATGCCATGTAGAAAAGTTCCACGATTGGCTTTCTGATGAAATCCCCATAATCTGAAAGAGTATGTAAACAGGCCAATGAAATGCCAATGAGTTGGCAGCGTCAGCTTGCACAGCTGATGCTCGTTGCAATCAATTGGATATAAAAGCACAGCGCATGCTAAGCTAAGCATCCTTTTCTAGCTAAAGAGGCTTTCACCCCATCAGCTAAGGGGCAATCTTTGTGGTGAGGGAACATAGCATTTCCGTTCCCCCCTCGGGGAACAAGGGTTACTTTAGTAACCGGAGCGTTCCCCTTCAGGAGGGGAACTTCATTGGCAGCTCTCGTAAACGGGCGCCCTCGGCGAGGAGCAGCAGATGTGGATGGCTCGGCAGGCGGAGCAGACTTACGTTCCCGCCGATAGATGACATTACCCAACGCATCTGACTGCTCTCTCACCGCCTTGAATTCCTGGGTGAACTCACCGATGGTTTCGTCGAACAAGCCAGCCTGGGATATGGGGGAGTCAGGAAAGCAAACTTTGTTGACTTCGCACATTTGCCAGATTTAGCCAGAGATGCGGTCCTGTAACACTACTGTGGCCATCATCCTTCCCAGCGCACACGCAGTGGATTTAGTGGTCCGAAGAGCATAGTCGGTTGCGGTGCGGAGCTTGTGCAACAAGCCTGGGTCGGAACCAACCTTGTGCAGCTGGGTCAGCGCCTGCACTTTGGAGCTGGTAGGTGGCCATAGCATGCAATGCGGAAGCTGATGCTCGTTGCAATCAATTGGATATAAAAGCACAGCGCATGCTAAGCTAAGCATCCTTTTCTAGCTCAAGAGGCTTTCACCCCATCAGCTAAGGGGCAATCTTTGTGGTGAGGAAACATAGCATTTCCGTTCCCCCCTCGGGGAACAAGGGTTACTTTAGTAACCGGAGCGTTCCCCTTCAGGAGGGGAACTTCATTGGCAGCTCTCGTAAACGGGCGCCCTCGGCGAGGAGCAGCAGATGTGGATGGCTCAGCAGGCGGAGCAGACTTACGTTCCCGCCGATAGATGACATTACCCAACGCATCTGACTGCTCTCTCACCGCCTTGAATTCCTGGGTAAACTCACCGATGGTTTCGTCGAACAAGCCAGCCTGGGATATGGGGGAGTCAGGAAAGCAAACTTTGTTGACTTCGCACATTTGCCAGATTTAGTCAGAGATGCGGTCCTGTAACACTACTGTGGCAATCATCCTTCCCAGCGCACATGCAGTGGATTTAGTGGTCCGAAGAGCATAGTCGGTTGCGGTGCGGAGCTTGTGCAACAAGCCTGGGTCGGAACCAACCTTGTGCAGCTGGGTCAGCGCCTGCACTTTGGAGCTGGTAGGTGGCCATAGCATGCAATGCGGAAGCAGCCTGGCCCGCAGGCTGGCCCGCCATAACCTGCAGGCTTTGGACGGGAGACAAGGAAGAGACACCACACAGACAAAGATTGACCGCAATAGCTCGCTCGACCTGTGGGATCATCTTATACCCCCTGGCTGCTCCGCCGCCAAGAATGGTGAGGGTGGAGGCGCACGCAGTTCGGGCAGAAAAAGGTGCCCTTCTAGACTGCGTGAGCCTACAGTACTGTGCACCTCCGGGAAGAAGGGGACGTGAGACTTAGATGGTCTAGCCTTCTTGATATCCTCCACGTAGCACCCATCTAGTCGGCCCGGCCACGGAGCTGGGGGATAAACTATCTACAACCTTACGGCTGAAGTAGCCTGGGAAAGCACAGCTAACATGTCTGTTTCGGGATCCGACACAGCGCTCACCTGCCCGGATGGGAGAAGTGAGTCTGGATCCTCGTCAGACAATGAAAGCCCACCCTTCGATACAGCAGTGGACGTCTGGTCACCGGTGTCATTGAGCAAAAGGGCTACCATCTGGTTTGACGGATTGCTTCCCCCGCTCAAAGCTTGGATGGAGCACTTTAAGGAGCAGCAGGTCCGCAGGCCCGTGGGCGGAGGATTGACTCCCACTGGAACCCTCAGATCTGCCCGAGTGCCCACTGCAGTGCAGGGGACAACTGAGGTGGTTCGCCCTTTTGCAAGAACTAGTCGTGATCTTAATTGCACAACAGACATGCAATCGCAGTGACGGCATGAATTCAATTCATCTTTATTTGTATAGCGCTTATACAATGTAGATTGTGTCAAAGCAGCTTCACATGGAAGTTTATAGTGAATTGAAACAGTGTCAGTTCAGTTTGTCAGTGTTTAGGTTCAGTTCAGTTTAGCTCAGTTCAGTGTGGTTTAATAATCACTACTGAGAGTCCAAACACTGAAGAGCAATTCCATCGATGCGCAGCTCTACAGATCTCAAATCATGCAAGCCAGTGGCGACAGCGGCGAGGAAAAAACTTCACCAATTGGCGAAAGTGAAGAATTTAAAAAACCTCGAGAGAAACCAGGCTCAGTTGGGCACGACCATTTCTCCTATGGCCAAACGTCTTGTGCAGAGCTGCAGTCTAGGCGCAGTAGCTGGACCTCAGCGAAGACACGTCTGTCCTTGGAGCATCACAGGAATCAGTCTCATGCTCTCCATCATGACCACCACAGCAGCAGCTCAGGATACGGCCTGGTCCAGAAACCTTGGGATCGTCTCGTCGCTGGTCTTGGATCGCATCAGTGGCACTGCATAGTCTGAGGGTCTCGAGATGAGTACCCCCAGGTGGAAATACAGAATAAGGAGAATAATTAGCGTAGCTGCTGTTCATAGTGTATATAAACAAGAAGCAAAATCATGTGTGGGGCACATCATGCATCATACCGCTATGTAATGCACTGAGTGTATGCTTTGCTAAAAAGATAGGTCTTTAATCTAGTTTTGAAGAGTGAGAGTGTGTCTGAGCCTCGGACATTATCAGGAAGGCTATTCCAGAGTTTAGGGGCCATAAATGAGAAGGCTCGACCTCCATTACTCGATTTAGCTATTCTAGGTACTACAAGAAGCCCTGAGTTTTGAGATCTTAAAGAGCGGGTTGGATTGTAGCGAGACAAGAGGTTGGTTAGATAAACAGGAGCTAGACCATTTAAGGCTTTATAGGTAAGAAGCAATATTTTAAATTCAATACGAAACTTAACAGGCAGCCAGTGTAAGGAGGATAAAATTGGGGTGATATGATCATATTTTCTAGACCTGGTAAGAACTCTGGCAGCTGCATTTGTACTAGCTGAAGTTTGTTAATAGAGGATGCTGGGCAACCAGCAAACAGAGCATTACAGTAATCCAGCCTAGAAGTCATGAAAGCATGAACTAGCTTTTCTGCATCTGAGATGGATAGCATATTTCGCAGTTTAGCAATATTTCTTAGATGAAAGAAGGCAGTTTTTGTGACATGGGATATATGATTTTTAAAGGTTAAATTGCTGTCTAATATGACACCCAGATCTTTTATAGTAGAGCTAACTCTATCTTTGTATCCCTCTAGTTGCAGGTCGAGTTGTGAGAACTGCTGTGTGCAGGATTTAGGCCCAATAAGTAATAATTCTGTTAGTTTAAGAGAAGAAAATTGTTGGTCATCCAGTCTTTAACATCTTTAATACACTCAGTTAGCTTAGACAGTTTAGACACCTCATCCGGTTTAGTTGAAATGTATAATTGAGTATCATCTGCATAGCAGTGAAAACTGATCCCGTTTTCTAATAATGTCCCCCAGGGGAAGCATGTACATTGTAAACAGCAAAGGGCCTAAAACTGATCCTTGAGGGACCCTGTACTTTACCGGCCTTACTTGTGAAAGTTGTCCATTAATATTCACAAACTGGTAACGATCAGCTAAGTATGACCTAAACCATTGAAGAGCCTGTTTTTGGACACCTGTAGAATATAAGCAGTCTATGAGAATATTGTGATCAATGGTGTCAAAAGCGGCGCTAAGATCTAGTAGAACTAATAGTGAGATGCACCCTTGGTCAGCAGCTAAGAGTAAATGAACTGCCCGTAAGCACCGCATTAACATGCTGGACCTCCAAACATGAAGCGCAGTGCTCGTGCCCATCATCCGGGCACAGGAAACCACCGCATCTAGAAACGAACAGTCGGAGCGACATCTTAAAAGAGACGCACTACTTGACTGTCTTGCTCTTTTAGGGAAAGTGCAACTATACAGACTGCTCGTGGAGGACCGGACCCAAAGAACGCCAGGCAAGGTAGAAACCCAGTTTGACCGTCTGCCGCCGCGTGTACCACACTCTGGGAGACCGCTCTCGTTCACTTTCTCTGATCAGTTGGTGGAACCCTCATCGACTCTTTTAAAAGCTTTGTGAAAGACTTCTCCCAAGGAGAGAGACGGAAATGCTATGTTCCTTCACCACAAAGATTGCCCCTTAGCTGATGGGGTGAAAGCCTCTTTAGCTAGAAAAAGATGCTCAGCTTAGCACGCAAAGGGGAACTAAATTTTGTTAGGCTGCAGCCCTCCAGAAACTGAGTTTGACAACCATGGTATATAGAATATTTTTAAAGCAACTGCCAACATTTATCACAATCACATATCCAATAATAAAATAAACAAAGAAATTAAAAAATAATTAATATAAAGCAATGTAATTGTACATTTTTATCTAAAGCAAAAAAATAAAAAATAAAAAATGGTCAGCACTGATCCTCATGTCGTTTCAAACCTGTAGTAATATTTAAAAAAAATAAAATAAAAATAAATAACCTGATTTATGCATTTATTTAAGAAAGCTTAAATTACATTGGGGTTTATATACATTTGTAAAAAATATATATTTATAATAAAATGATATAAATTAATTTAAATACATTTTTAGAAAGCCGAATTAAAATTTCAAAGGAGGCTGAATAATTTTGCCTTTAATACTTACATTTGATTAAGCTCTAATGTGACATTACTTTACTTCTGATACACAAGGTTAAAAACATAAAAGGAACAAAAACAAACAAAAAAAAAAACTCTATGGTTAAAAACATGTTTGTCAAAAAACACAGGCACACACATCAATTCTCAATAAAAAAAATGTTTCAAATAATTAATAAATAAATAAATAAAGTCTGCAACACAGAGAATCTAAATAATATATACAATATATATATATTTTTTACTATTATTATTCACTTAAAAATAATCTCAAAGATAACAAACTTTTCTATTGTCTCTAATATGAATTCATAGGTGGAAACACAGCTCCGAAAAAACTAAATTACAACCTGGGACCAGACAGTGGAGGTTTGCGTGTGGTTGGATATATGTATCATCTTTTTGATTCCCTGAGATGGCTTTTGTGTACATGTTACATAAGAGAGGAGATTGGAATTTAATGTTTTTTATGTGTGTAAAATCTGCTTAGTTGCCAGAAAGACACATTACACTGTTTGTATCTGTACATTATGGCAATAGGCAATATCCAATTAATAAATATACTTAAAAGCTATATGAGGAGATGCTAACTAGCTAACAATGTAGCTTTCAAGTACATATTTCAAGATAACAACAATATAACTTAATACACAGACTTATTTTAGAAACCCTCAAAAACATTTCAACACATTTTACTTATTGTAGATTCTTATGTAAGGCTTAACACATATCAGACTCTGCATCTGAACTGATAGACAGAGAATGGAGCACACTCAGAAGTAAACCGCCAGAGTTCATTTTGACAGCAAACTTTGATTTAGTGTTAGTCTTAATCTTTTGACTAAAACTCCATTTAAGTTTTAGTCATATTTTAGTCTTCTGAACCATTTTAGCTGGTCTAGTTTTAGTCGACTAAATTTCATAAGATTTTAGTGGACTAAATCTACTTTACTCTTATGATGATGTAAATCGCATCCCACATCTGCTGTGGATCAGTTACTTATCAAATGTGTGTGTGCCTAATGCATCACACACCAAGATTAATTCTGATTGTATATTTGCCAAAAAGCGTCCCCCAATTCCCAACATTCTCGTCTCATTTTTATTAGTATATTTTTATTATACTTGTCGTCATCATCATTATTTTTTTATTCCGTTTTGTCAGTAGAAACTTGTTCGTCACAAAAAATATGACTAAAATTTTTCGTCAACGAAGTTAACACTGCCTGGCTCACTTAAAGGGCCAACATTTGCTGAAAACTTTGTCTAACAATTTTGTCTTTAGTATAAGACAGACATCCTGTGTATGCGTGCGTTTATGCCTAAACCATTGTTTTCTGCCTTAAGATTATTGCACTTCTCTATAAATAGCAACATAAAGCATCTGAATAGATGGGTCAGTAATGGTTGAACAGCAATTTACAATTTACTACCTGTAATGGGTATATAAAGTAAATTACTGTATTTTATTCTTTGCACTTCGCAATTTCATACAAATCCTATTCCTTTTACAGTAAAATACTGTTTCCTTTTATTAGGGTTATTTACCGCATAATCTACAGTAAAGTTTAACAGTGCACATATAATTGAAGTCAGAATTATTAGTCCCCATTTGATTTATTATTTTTTTTTTATATTTCCCAAATGCTGTTTAACAGAGCAAGGAAATTTTCACTGTATGTCTGATAATATTTTTTTTCTTCTGGAGAAAGAGTATTTGTTTTATTTCAGCTAGAATAAAAGCAGTTATTAATTGTTTGAAAACAATTTTAAGGTCAAAATTATTAGCCCCTTTAAACTTTCCTCCAACATGGAGATAGCAAACCACCTTTTTCCGGTGGAGCACCATGGCCTCAGACTTGGAGGTGCTGATTCGCATCCCAGCCGCATCACACTCAGCAGAAAACCACCCCAGTGCATGCTGAAGGTCCATGTTCGATGAAGCCAACAGAACAACATCGTCTGCGAACAGAGATGAAATCCTGTGGTCCCCGAACCGGACCCCCTCCAGCCCAAGGCTGGAATTAACCTGCCTAGTTAACCTAATTTACTTAGTGAAGCCTTTAAATGTCACTTTAAGCTGTATAGAAGTGTCTTGAAAAATATCTAGTAAAATACTGTTTACTGTCATCATGGCAAAGATAAAATAAATCAGTTATTAGAAATTAGTTATTAAAACTATTATGTTTAGAAATGTGTTGAAAAAGTCTTCTCTCCATTAAACAGAAATTGTGGAAAAAAAATAAACAGGGGGGCTAACAATTCTGACTTCAACTGTACACCCTCAATCTTAGAAATTACTAACATCCAACCACACTGAAGTAGTTTCAAAAGTTGCTGATACATTTTTGTCACATCAGCGTGACATTCAAATACTGGTGATGTCTACTAATAATCCTGAACATCCAACAAATCATGATTATTGCAGCTGTAACTAAAGAGCTGGAGCTGCTGCAGTAAGCTTGTGCACCTCTGAAGACAGCAGTATAAGAGAAATGTGAGCAAAACAGCCTGGCAAATATATTCACATCCCTGATAACATAATAGAAACATTACACGGAAGAATACGCTGTCAGGAATATGCCTCTGTGCGTTATTCCTCAATACAAATGTTCAGCACAAGTAACAAAGCATGCATTTTTTATTTTACAAGCCACAAGACAAACTCACATATGTTTGTTGTTGACATTATGATGATTTGGCGAGGGCCATATGGTGGCACACCACTACAACAAATTTGACTTTTTACATACTTTACCCGGGGATGCCCTCTCAAAATTCATAGCGGAGACTTCGATCCGATATTAATCTTACCTTGAAATAACACAGCAGGAGAGCAGAAATAAATTTCAAAGGCTCAATAGCTTTCCGGATGTTATACGAATGAATGCTTTGCTGATGGATTTCACAATGGTCAGCCGGCAGAGAGAAGATGCCACTGTGTCTAACAATAGCTCACACTGATACAATACAGTTTATGCCCTTACCACCTGCCCTTTACTAGCAAAGGGCCATAAAAGTGGAAAGGATTAAATGATAATAACTGTCAAAAAGCTGAGTATTTTTTATTTTGCCAATCATTATATTACGTCAATAAATCCCAACACTCTACTGAAAACAAACCCTTTTATTTGGTCATCTGTTCTGTGTTCGGTGCACAGGTAAAATATGGAAATGATCCATAATGCCAGCTCAACATATACTTTTGTTACGTTAACAATAAAAAAAAGATAATAGTCTTAAAAACAAATGCTACAGGGGGTATGACGCCATTCCTTTTCGTGCTTACCAGCTGACCGCTTACCTCTGTATGGACGGCTTTCCCGCTGTTACCAGTTTGTCCAGTTAGCTCAACGTGTACGTCAGTGGACTTGAGAAGAAGAGCAGAGTTGACCACAAAGACAAAGTTCAAGTCTGGCAATGAATGGTTCCTGAAAGTGGATAAGACAAAAACAGAAGTCAAAAATAAAATAAACATGTAAATAACAGCGCACGGATGTGGATAAATCTAAAAAAAATGGTAAAAATCAGACTAGGGTTTTTCTTTTTCTGGATTGCTTTTTAAAACTGTCGGTTGGGTTAAAGGAAGTGGGTGGGCGGGTCAATTAGTGCTTTTTAAAACACTATTGGTTTGGGTTTAGGGAAGGAGGAGGGTCAGTCGATCAGTCAGTCAGTCAACAGCAGCTTCTAGTGAATTTATATGAGAACATCAGGCGCAAATGATTCGATATCTCGGTGCATCATGGTGCATTGACGATGCTTTTCAACAGAAAAGGGCTGCGATTGGCTCCAATGCACTGGCGCTGTTCACCAATGAGTGACACTGATAAACAGTAGCAGCGATCACACACGCAGTGACTGTGCAGATTTTCTGTGTTTTTTATGTATTTGAAGTGTTTTAATTACTCATGGCCACTTTCCTCGCCATAGTAAGCTACCATAGCGCATATGAGATAAATGATGTCAGTACTTAAGAACCAAATGATTTATTAATGAACTGATACCGAATTGTCCGCGTCTGCATCGCACTGAAGAAACAATTAATTTTGACACCTCTAGTATTTGGCGCTCTCCAGAAATGTATATAGCGGTACGTTTTCAGAATGAGCCTGGGTTGGCTTATTCATTATTTACTCACCCTCAAATGGTTCTGAACCTTTTCTTTATTATGAACACAAAAGAAGATAATCTAAAGAAAACTGAAATTGACATCCTTACTAAGAAATATCCTACTTTGGAAGTTAAGGCTTATCGGTTGCCAGATTTCTTCCAAATATCTTTTTTTGTGTTTAAAGGAAATTATGACATGTTTTGTTTTAGTTTTGGGTGAACTACCCCTTTAAAATCATAGAATATTTAAGTTTTTCTTTAAAC
This sequence comes from Danio tinwini, assembly GCA_903798205.1. Taxonomy (NCBI): domain Eukaryota; kingdom Metazoa; phylum Chordata; class Actinopteri; order Cypriniformes; family Danionidae; genus Danio; species Danio tinwini. Next base: position 12,939,656 of record CAIGQZ010000690.1, read on the forward strand.
AAATTTGATGTAATTTAGGTTGGAATTACCCCTCAGACAGGTGAGTGGGCTTGACAAACCACCTGTAGAAAATACACTTTCATGTTGTACCAGTTTTACAAATTTACAGCAAACAATTTCTCACAAACAAACAAAATGTGCATTTATGAAGTGTGCTTCACACAGGTGAGTGGACTTGACAAACCACCTGTAAAAACACTCTTCTCTCTCTCTCTAGAAAAATCCCACTCCCCCTCCTTACACTAGCATTTAATTCTCTGAGCACTAGCAGTTCCCATGTATAATTAGCACTACTTGTGCGTATTGCCTCTTCTTGTTGAATCACTGAATGCCTCCTCAATTGTAAGTCGCTTTTGACAAAAATGTCTGCTAAATGACTAAATAAAAGTAATAAAAATATTTAATGCTGTGATTTTTTTTTGACAGTGTGTCATAACATTTTCCAATTATCCTCAGATGAATGTATGGTGTAAGTGAGTAACAACACTAAAGCTTATCTTATCAGAGTGTGAAGTACTATAAAGGAATTTGAGAGGCTATTTCAAGATCCTATAGGCTAGAGGGTGAGCGAACAAGTTTAAAGTTTTGCAGGTGAAACGGTCTTGTTTTTTGAGCAAGGATGGATTATGGTTTTCTAAATACCCCAGGCAGCAGCCTTCTTGCAAGCCCCTTCATCATAATTGTGAAATTAGATTGCAAAAATAAGAAGCGAAGTCAGAGTTTGTCACTATCGGGCAGAAACCTTGTGTGACCAAAACTGCTACTTTTTAGAGGCACACTGATGACACAGTTATTGACAGTGTTGGGGGTTAGAGGGTTACATAGGTGTCGATTTTCTCTCCCGTCCCACTCCCGCAAAACAAATAAATAAATAATCCCATTCTATCCTAATCCCACAAATAAACTGAGGGAGAATTCTGCCATGTCCCAGTCCAAGAAGAATGACTCCTATTGCTTTATTGTCATTTATTTTTGGTTGGAATCTATCAATTACAGGAAAAAGAAATAGATTACAGCTTGTCAATTGCCCAAATTTGTTGAATTGAAAATGTAAATAAATTAGTTACTTTGTATGTTATTTTATAGAACTGAAAGCCATCTTAAACAATGCACCATGTGTAAAAAACAAATTATGCAAATCTTCCATACAGACACACATACTGTACAAACAGGTTGCTTTTAATGACCTAAGAGGGCCCTACAAATACATAATGTTTTTTTTTGTTTTTTTTTACCGTAAAAATCCTCACAGGAACCTTAATTACAAGGACACAAGGCATGTCCTCATAAACCACCTTAATATTGTAATAGCAAGGTCATACATTGTCATTATCCAAATTTGTGTCTACATATATCACATACACAAGCATACACATACAGTTTAAGTCAGAATTATTAGTCCCCTGAATTATTAGCCAACGTTTTTTTTTTTTTTTTGCCCAATTTCTGTTTAACGGAGAGATTTTTTTCAACACATTTCTAAACATAGTAGTTTTCTAAAAATACTCATTTTTAAAAACTGATTTATTTTATCTTTGCCATGATGACAAGACATAATATTTTACTGGATATTTTTCAAGAAACTTCTGTACAGCTTAAAGTGACATTTAAAGGCTTAAGTAGGTTAATAAGGGTAACTAGGCAGGTTAGGGTAATTAGGAAAGTTATTGTATAATGATGGTTTGTTCTGTAGACTACCAGAAAAAAAAAAATAGCTTAAAGGGGCTAATATTTTGGACCTTAAAATGGTTCTTAAAAAACTAAAAACTTTTATTCTATTTATGCTTTTATTCTAGCTGAAATAAAACAAATATGACTTTCTCCAGAAGAAAAAATATTATCAGATATACTGTGAAAATTCCCTTGCTCTGTTAAACATCATTTGGGAAATATATAAAAAATTCAAAGGGGGGCTTTGAATTTGAGCACATATATGGTTTAAGTTATGGTTATGGTTTATGGTGCCTAAACTTAGTCCTTGAGGGCTAGTGTCCTGCATGTTTTAGTTACAACTCCAATTAAACACACCTGAACCAGCTAATCAAGCTTTTTCGTATACTAGAAACAGGCAGAAGTGTTGATGGTAGATGGAGTTTGGACACCCCTGGTTTAGGGTATATGGTTTATGAGGACTTTTCATAGGTGTAATTTATTTTATACCATAAACTAGCCCTACCCCAAACCCAATCCTCACAGGAATGTCCTCGTAAGCCACATTAGTAGAGCACAACTACATCATATCCACTTCATATATTTCGTCTCCTCGTAGACCACAAAAACAAGTACAAACACATACACACAGACAAGCATACTCAAACACACAGGCACACAAAGGGATGCACACACTCACAACAACAAATACCCAAAATATATAGCGTTTCATGCCAACTAATAATTTTTTTTTTTTTTGATACTTCAGTCTGCCCAGAAATGCCAGTGAGCAGAACTAAAGCATCATTTTCTGACAGCACCATAGCTTTCATGTCTGACTCCATTTTAATTATGATGTTCTCATATTATTGGTGGTTTGCACCACCGGCACCAAATATTAGGATTGTTTAGCACATCATTCACTTAACCAGACAAAACAAAGCAAACAGGAGCGTTACGGATGTCAGCTAGGTGCCCACAAGACTCCAGCAACTTGCAAACTCCACCAGCCATTCACCTAGACTACACCTTCCATCATGTATTGCGCCAATCAATCCACCACAGCTGATTCCAATCTGGACAGACACAGACAGCTGCAGAATATTGACTCTGATTACACACCCAATAAAACTCTACTTACAAACTCAGCTGGCTCAGTCTTCTATTACTTTATAGTGTGTGCATTTCTCAAGGTTTTCCCATTCCTGCCTTTCATGTTTCTTGCATCTGCCCTCCATGTTTATTGGATTACACTTTTGGATTACCCCCTTTGTTATTGTTGACCCTTGAATGTATGACCATCCCATCTTTTGATAAAGATCAGCTTGGAACTCCACTCCATTATCACACACTGTCATTACAAGGAGTAGATTTACTTTAAAGAGTATTAAAGTATACAGTTTATTTTATTAAAATTATAGACTTTTTGTATATGAATTTGGGTATCATAATGCTCTTACGATTCCAGCTCCTGCCCACTCCCACTGACATTTTTTTCCCGCCCCATAACACAGAAATAACCTTATTTTTATAAATATATTATAAAATTATATATATATATATAATTTATATATATATATATTTTAAGGAAAATGAATGAATGAACGAACGAACGAACGAACGAACGAATGAATGAATGAATGACTGAATGAATGAATGAATGAACTTTCCAGTAAATAGGCAATAATTATTCAACATAAACATACCTTAACAGGTATTAGTAACAGTAACCAATTTTATAATATGCAATTTTCTATCACTACAGCTCTGGAATGAAAAAGAAAACAGAGACCACATTAAGGTTGTTATAAGATCTCTGGATTTGACCATGAGTTGTGTTATGATAATGAGCATATTGTTTATTTTGGTTTTAGTTTCTAAACTATTAATTCAGTGTCTTCAAAATATCAGAAAATAATACTATTATTGAAACAATTAATATTATAAAATTCCAATAGGGCAATATTAAAGATTTAATCTTTTCAGACATTAAATATTGTGGAAACATGTTATATATATTTTCTCCTGAATTTTATTTATAGTTTTTTTCTTCTTCTGTAATTAGTGTTGTCTATCAAATAATATTGTGTGCCACAAGTTACAGTTTACTTTGTTGTCAGATTTGACTCTCTAACATTTGTTAAATGAGATCAGAATCGTTTAAATTAATTATTGAAACTCTTGATTGTGAATTAGACTAATAATGGATTTTGCTTCCACTCATCAAAAACACAAGGAATAAGAAAAACGTTGTACTGTCTCATGAACAAACAGTTTGTTAATGATGAGTAATTTATTTCACAAGCATCACCGCTAGTGGAAAACACTTTCAGGCTTAAAAAGCACAAGAAATCAGTTGGATTAAAGTTCAACAAGAGATGCTGCTCGTCTTTGTTAATAAATGAAGCATGCTTTTGAGCCCTCATGTGAACAACCCATCGGATAGGACCGCATCAGATCTGTTCAAATGGTGGAAATAGCCACTGGCAGCTGGTGTGATAAATGACTAGAGAAATACTTTATCATAACAGCCAAGGCCACACGACTGGCACCTCATCCCGTTTAATCTCATTGAGATGAATAAAAGAGTCATTACAGCTGTGCTGATACGGTCTAAGGGGGATCGCCTCCTAATTATACCACTGTAATTTCTCAGTTAATTATCTCCTGCCCACTGTCCAATTCAAACTTTAAACTGTGGTCATCCTACAGCTTGGTCATTCCTGTTATTTTCACACCCTACATCACATTTGCAGATTAAATACACTGGATGACAGACAATAAAAAATATATATTATCTATCTATCTATCTATCTATCTATCTATCTATCTATCTATCTAT
>CAIGQZ010000690.1:12968735-12980843 GCA_903798205.1 Danio tinwini
GCAGTTTCTAAAATACTCAGACCAGCCCCACTGGCACCAACAGCCATGCCACGTTCTAAGTCACTTAAATTACCTTTCTTTTCTATTCTGATGCTCGGTTTGAACAGCCGCAGATCATCTTGACCATGTCTACATGCCTAAATGCATTGAGTTGTTGCAATTTAAATAGCCGATTAGAAATTTGCGTTAACAAGCAGTTGGACAGGTGGACCTACAGTATTAAAGTGGCTGGTAAGTGTATATTATAAGCTATGTAAGAGCTAGACAGAATCTGCAGACATTTTTGTCTATACATTTTTTAATTTTGAATTAATATTTTGAATTACATTTTTAAAATGAATTAATTTATTTTTTCAGGGTACAATACTCCATATAGTACCTTCTTCACTGTAAATGGACACAAAAGTGGAAAATGTCTGGTGGAAATATTTAAAACATAAGGCTGACCTTTGAATACTTGAAGGTCCCACTAAACCAACAACAATAATACAGCTTGTGCAGCGAATGTCAATTCTCACTTCTCACTTCTGTTCCTTTTTTGCAACCATGGACGCTGTCAAACAGCTTGTGCTCTTTCTCTCACTTTCTCTCTCTCTCACATACACATACACACAGTGAACGACACAGACTCCCTCAGCATTGAGGGTGATTCACTGGAACTTCACAACGGCTCTTCCAGAGTCTGTGACTGACATTTCCCACATCATGGCGTTGTGACTGCTGCTTTTGACAGCCACAGAGAACAGAAGAGAAAGAGAAGACAGGTGGAGCGGCTCTGACTTTATGTGTAAAGACTAAGATATGCCTTGTGGAAGCTAATCCATGTGTTCAGTTTTTACAGTAATTGGGTCAAGGAACTTCCGCAGAAAACTCAGATGATCTGTGTGATGGGGACTTTCCATCAAGGGTATAAAATAGCGTGAAATGAATCAAATGTTGAGTGATAGGTTGAAAATTGTAAATCACAAAAGGTCAAAATAAATACAAAATGCTGTTTTTTTTTCTAAAATTGATACAATATACTTAAAAAACAATTTAGAATCAGAATATATAATCTGTATTCAGTATATCAGGACTCAGTAGCGAATTGAGAAAGATTTGGGGGGAGAAATCAAGAGAATTCAATTTAATTATTTATAAATAGTTTAAGAATCATGCATATATTTACTTATTAACTAAGTTTCTAAGTAATAATAATAATTATATATATATATATATATATATATATATATATATATATTACATATTACAGTTGCAATCAGAATTATTCAACCCCCTGATTTATTCGCGCCTCCCCCCCGTTTATTTTTTTCCCCAATTTCTGTTTAACGGAGAAAAGATTTTTTCAACACATTTCTAAACATAAGTTTTAATAACTCATCTCTAATAACTGATTTATTTTATCTTTGCCATGATGACAGTAAATAATATTTGACTAGATATTTTTCAAGACACTTCTATACAGCTTAAAGTGACATTTAAAGGCTTAACTAGGTTAATTAGGTTAACTAGGCAGGTTAGGGTAATTAGGCAAGTTATTGTATAATGATGGTTTGTTCTGTAGACTATCGGAAAAAATAAATAGCTTAAAGGGGTTAATAATTTTTGACCTTAAAATGGGTTTTAAAAATTAAAAACTGCTTTTATTCTAGCCAAAATAAAACAAATAAGACTTTCTCCAAAAGAAAAAAATATTATCAGACATACTGTTAAAATGTCCTTGTTCTGTTAAACATCATTTAGGAAATATTTAAAAAAGAAAAAAAAAATCAAAGCGGGTTTAATAATTCTGATTGCAACTATATATATATATATATATAATTTCCTATAATAATAAAAGCAGTTTGTAAATTTTTAAAAGTAATTTTAAGGTCAAAATTATTAGTCCTTTTAAGCTTTTTTTTTTTTTTTTTACTCAACTTTACTAGATATTTTTCAAGACACTTTTATACAGCCTGAATGGACATTTAAAGGCTTAACTAGTTAGGTTAACTTGGTAGGTTAGGGTAATTAGGCAAGTTATTGTATAATAATAGTTTGTTCTGTAGACTATCGAAAAAAAAATATAGCCTAAAGGGGTCAATAATTTTGCTCTTAAAATGTTTTTTTTTTTTTTATTTTAAACTGCTTATGTTATAGCCGAAATAAACCAAGTAAGACTTTCTCCAGAAGAAAAAATATTATCAGACATTCAGACATACTGTGAAAATGTCCTTGCTCTGTTAAACATAATTTGGGAAATATTTAAAAAAGAAAAACACACATATACAAACCTAAATCTTCTCAAATGTTTTGAAGCAAACTGCAATGACAAGATTAAATGAACCATGACTAAATGGTTGTGTTATCAATAGATGCTGTTCAATGGGTCTCTACTGAGAAATATACTTTGAAGAGATACTGGATATTTTTTAACATCCCATCTGAAGTATCAAATGTTTTGCAGGTTGTTGAACTGACTAGACAAGGTCATCAGTCAATTCTGTGAGACAGTTAAAGTCAGCAGGTGGTCTTTAATGTCTACTGAAGTGCTCAAAACCAGTCCCACCATTAAACAAACGCCTGCAAGCAGTACTTGCTTGTCAGAAATGTTTCCTTGTTTTACTGGTGAACATCTGCATAATTTCCCAATGTGCTGGAAAGCTCAATGCTATCATTATTTTTTAGGAAAGAAGGATGGATTTACCATTACCAAAATGTGATGTATACACACCGATGATCTGAAAGAATCACCATTAAAGCGTCAATACAGAGCAAAACAAAACTGTACCATAAGGCACATCAGAAAAGCTGTTTAAGTATACGGCAAATCTTAATGGGTAAGTAACCTTTTTTGTTTAAAATCCAGATTCATTCAGAAACAAAAGTTTTTAACAGGCAGTATTTCTGTTGTCAAAACCAACAAAAACAACATTGTGTCTAAAATTTCACAATATTAACTTAATATTAACTAATATAACTAACTATTCATTCAATCTTGCATAAAAGTCCATGTTATTTTGCACTGTAATTGAGCTCTAACATAATAATTTTGGACGAAATGCATCTCGTGTAACACCATTGTCTGATGCTTTTATGTTTTTATGTTTCAAACTCAACATGGTTGCCACTCACTGCCATTGTATGAGCACAACCATATTTACTTATTTATTTTTATTCCATTTTTCTTGTCCGAAAAGAAAGGTTTTAGTAAAATGGTGACTTAAATGACCTTTTTGTGGAACAAATTATTTATATAAAAAGGTCTTCAATGGGACTTAACATTTTAAATTCACCAAAGAAATTCTCATTTGCTCAAAGACTAAAATCAATGCCAAACCCACTGTTTTCAAAGAGTGTTGAAATGAACAGGTTGACAAATCAAACCTTTGTTCTTCTTTTGAAGGCTCTTAAACCAGTGACTGATACAATAAGTGCTTGTGCACAACAAACGCATTATTATGCTTCAATTTGAACAGGTTAAGAAATTACTATCCATTAGCATCATGGTGTTTTGTTGAGTCAGGCTAAAGTACGTCTATAGAAATATTACAACTCGCATTCAACTTGGCATGCTGACCCATGTAAAAATGTTCAATCTTACAGTTTAGAGAGATGACAAATCACAAAGTAATTTCTTTTCTGTGCTTTTCTGACACGTACTGTATAATATGCCACTGATAGGATTGGAGACTTAAGGATATATCATTTTAAACATTTTAAAAAATATACCTGGATTGTATGGAAACGTTTCACACAGTTATGCCTAAAAAATGAGAGGGGTGTGGATGTAGACCCGGTGCAGTGCAATCTGAGCTGCATCCAATGCTTTTTAATGCACTCACCTAACCCCACCCCTAACCCTACCCGTCACAGTGACGTCACTCACTCCATTGAGTGCATTGTGTCTGAGATTGCATCGCTGAGTGATGCAATCTCAGCTTGCATCATAAAGGCTGCATCCAGATATTATTGAAAAAAATATATATTATACAGTAGATTTTATATAGTCATTTTAGCACCTTTTGGTTACGGTAAATTTAGAGTTAAATGTTAACTTGCCATATACAGTGAGAAATATACAGTATAGAACAGTGGTTCTCAAACTTTTTTTACCAAGTACTACCTCAGGAAAAAAATTCTCCAAGTACCACCATAATGACCGGCAGAAATACAGTAGTGTAGTAGACGTAATTAAGCAGCTACAGCTCTGCACAGTTCAAAAACAAGGCAGATTATTTCATATTATTAAGAATATTTTCATTGTCAGACACTTTAAACATTATAAATAGTTTGAACATTAACACTGCACTGTGCTTACAGGTACAACATTTTTTATAAAACTTCACAGTTAGTTAAAAAATGACACTGTTCTTAAAAAGTAAAGAGAAAACGGCTGTACTTAAATGTAAACCATTAGCATATAGTAGTAGCCTAATTCATCAAAACCTGGAAATGTTCCTTCATAAATATAGGCTATATGTCATCATATTCATATATAAACTCTTTGATACATTTTGAAATATATGTGGCATGTACATAGCTATGACATATTTGTTAATCTTTGAAATCTAAACATTAACTTGTAATTTAAATATATAATTTGGATTTACATATTTAAATTTGAAATTAGATCTGCTTACTGTGCATTAGAGTAGGTTTTGTGTGGCAGAACAGCCAGTCATTAAACCATACCTGTCAACATTGGGATATAAAAATACGGGATAACCTTTGCCCCCCAGCAACAGTTACAAATATGGGGAGGAAATTAGCTTCAAATGATAGAATACATAACAAACATTAGCAATTTTAAAATATTTAACAGGTTTAGCCTATTAAAATCAATGGCCTATAAAGAAATGAAATCAAGTAATAAAATCTTGTTCACTTTTTATTCACTGTATTTAAATATTAATTAAAGTTAATAAAGTTATTTAGTGAAGAGCCTTGGATCTCTCATTTTGACCCAATGTTTTGTTTGATAACAGAGCTGTCACTTTAAGAACGCTTTCATAACTGTACTTTCATAACTGTTTGAGCTCATTTAAGACAAAATTATTTATTTAAAAACCCACTCAAATCCAAAATTGTTCACTTTCGCTTATCTTCAAATCGAGTGAATAGAAGCTGATCTGGGAACAGTTTCTTTATCACTATGCAGCGCATCCGTCAGTCAGCACCGACACATAAATGCACTAATTCTGTATAGGAAGCGTAATGGTCGACCGTCGTATTTTGTAATTATTTACATTTATTAAATGTAATGTAAGTAAATTATTTTATAATTATTTCTTTAGGAATGAGTTATTCCATTTCATAACCAATTATTAAAGTACAACTTTAATTAAAACAAGGATATGCATTAATAAGAAGTGGTCGTGGAAGCGAATTTGCAATTCGAATTATGTTCAAAGCTCCTAGTTTAAAATAGGCTAACAGTCAGTTAAACTATATAGTATAAGATAACACACACAGCTACCTAAATAAATAGGCTAAAAATACACAGTTGATCACTTAGGCCTATGAAATTCTTATTAAAAAACTACTGAAAGAAAAAAAAGCACAACACTTAGCTCACGTGCTCTGGCTGCTACAGTATATCAGTTCAGAATGCTTATTATGTTACATAACTGCCCCCTGCTGGCCATATATTTCTTGTGTTAGACCATGTTCTGCTTTACCGCGCTTTACTGCAGAGATGTATGAGATTTGTTTAAATCACTCGCGCATTCTCAGTAGCCATATCTGTAGCTTTAATAAAAAGGAAGTGAATACGGCCGTTTTTACATTAATTTCCAAGTGCTTTCAAGCTAAAAACGAAAGCATAATTCTCTTGAATAGCTTTTGCAATTATATGACATTTGAGATCTGCTCTTTGATGCTACCTTCACTTTTTATAGAAAGATAAGAAAGATGGGAAAATAAGCGAGATGATAGTGGGATAGAATTTTAAAACACAGGAGAATCCCGGCAAAAAGGGGAGGGTTAACATATATGGATTAAAAGCATCAATACACTGCTTGACCAATCCATATGTGATTTATTCATTCATACTTGTGGCAATAGCCTACCGTGACTAGGTGCAACTGAGATTACAACTAGCAGGCATTATTTTACACAACTATGAACACACATTTGTAATAATTTACCAATGATGCAGCACTGGGAGATGAGTTTACAATAACTAAAATGCCAACACAACCGCACTGGTCTGCAAAAGCCACTCTAGCGCATGTGTATCTGCTCCGCAAGCGCCGCATGCTTCTTCCTCTGGCTCTGTGCCAAGCAGATTGATTTTTAACATCTGATGACGTGATGCACTAAACATTCTAAGCACACCAGCAATCGTATGCTCCAGTAAACAGCCAGTGCTGATCACATTGGTGTTATCATATGTGTCAGAAGGTTAAAAGTGTTTATTGTTTTTCTTTAAATATTCAGCGATTCCTCCATGTACCACTAGACAGAAGCCTGCGTACCACTACCACAGTTTGAGAACCACTGGTATAGAAAATTACATATTGATAATTGGAAACAAACCTTTAAAAGTGCCAAACAAAAACCACTGATATTCGAGGAAACGTTACACTGTAAAAAAATAAATAAATAAATAAATAAAAAATTAGGGTTTTCACACTATTCGTTCATTGTCCCAAGACAAATTAATTAACGTAACAAATTGGATTGAATATAAAACAATTAAGTTGTCCCAAAACTATCTTAAGAATATAGTTTGAACAAGCAGGAAAAATTTAAATTGAGTGTACTATTTTCCATTTTGGCAGTTTAATGGCATCGTACATAAATTGACATTTCAAAAAGGAGGTACAGCATCGAACCCCACTACACCCAACAGTCATTGGGGAATGAGCAAATCATGCTAAATTGTGCTAATTCGTAAGAAAAAAAAGTTGTGAATTGCAGTGAAATATCATTGTATATTCCATGGCTTAGACCAGAAAAAAGACTCTCAATGTCTGGAATAAACAGCCTGATCTCAGGAGGAAACGTAAGTATTTTACGTTTTGTCAGTTTAGTGGCTAATTTGTACGAATTTGTACGAGTTGAGCCGTACAAAATTGTAAGATTTTAAAAAGGAGGCGTGGCACCCAACCCCGCCCCTAAACCCAACTGTCATTGGGTGATGAGAAAATTGTACTAATGGTACGAATTAGATCGTACAAATTCATACGAATTAGCCACTAAATCAAAAAGTTACGAATTGCCGTGAAATTGCGTTGGAATAAACCTTTTAAAATTCTGACTATACAGTTTACTATTTAGTATTTACTATATTACTATATCATGCTACAATTAGTAATTACTATTATTTTTTTCACAGCATTCCCCAACACATAACACAGACACTTCATATAGTAGGACATGTAGTACGATTGAAAACCATGACATAAACAACTAAATGTACTCCACTTGAGCGTCTATATGAAGACAAGGAGTTTTAAGCAGCGTTATTGTTTCTCCTTCAGAGAGATAAGCTATCAGATCCCTCAGACGCAGTGACGCGCCGCCTCATTACGAGCCCAAGACTTCATACTCATCAAAATGCATTAGGAGACAAGCATCTGACACGGCCATTAAAACGGCTCTCGTGCAAATTGAATTTGACTACTCTGGTGAGGGGCCGATTTGCTCGCGGGAGCACTTTGCTTTTGCTCCACGTCTCTAGACTGGATTTCTCTCTCTCTCTTTCTCCTCTCTATAGATGTCAGCATGGCCCTCCATTTGTCTGGAGAAAATACAAAAATCAATAATTTAATTTCACTTTTCAATTAAGTGAACTAACAGAGGTTAGTCCCCGTGTTCTTTGACCACAAATTTGTCCCGTGCCATCTGTCTGAATTAGCGCTCATTGAAAATAATGACCGGCTCCAGCATGTCATGTATTATCTGGAAACGTATAAGGACCCATATGTAGGTAACATTGTTTGACTTCTGCTAATTAATAGCATGCAGTAGATTTAATGGGCCCTTCCCCATCTTTGTTTATCTGGTAATTTATTCCAGGTTAACAGGGGGCTCAGCATTGCATTTCATTATCAATTTAACTACCGTTTCCGAAAGACGTATGAATATTTTTTTCATTGCAGATGCGCTGTATTGACAGGTGCACCAAGGTCAATCATGTAACATTATTCTGTTAATAGATCAGAAGGCAATGGTGAAAAATATTAATTGGGTGAAAAAAGCTGGTCTAGTGTAGCAGTCTATGAAAAGAAATGCAGTTCAGATTATTTTTCTACATGACAACCTTGAGCTTATAAAATATTTTACAGTGCAGAGTGGTTGAAAAGCACATTTATAGAGCTGATCTGTTTAACTGAGAGTAAGTAAATCAGCATCAATCAAGTTCAGATTATTGGTAAACTATTTTTTCTTTCCTTCTTGCTAAATGTTATTTACATTAACTAAACTTTAAAGAATACACTGTACTTGTCAAGCCTATTACACCTTGTTAGCCTATTAAACCTATTACAAGTACACTACCTGTGTAAGCACTGTGTAAGAGCAATAACTTGACTTCCTGTTGATCAGTTGAAAAAAGTGGCAGAAGGTAGATTTTTCAGATGAATCATCTGTTAAACTGCATCCCAATCATCACTAATACTGCAGAAGATCTCGGAACTCGCATGGAACCGAAATTCTAACAGATATCAGTCAAGTTTGGTGAAGGAAAAGTCATTGTTTGGGGTTACATTTAGTATGGGGGCATGCGAGAGATCTGCAGAGTGGATGGTAACATCAACAGCCTGAGATATCAATCAGAATCAGAATCAGAAAGAGCTTTATTGCCAGGTATGTTCACACATACAAGGAATTTGTTTTCGTGACAGAGCTTCTACAGTGCAACAGAATTACAGAGGACTAAAAAACAGATAATAAATATATTTTAAAAAGTAGTGAATGCAATAAACAAATTGACAAGTGTATGTACAGGTGTATTACTATATACAACATAATATGTGCAGGTGTTATGTGCAAATTGGCATGTAAAGTGTGTTGTTAAATTAGTGTATGTGTTTATAAAAAAGTGTATAACAGGTAGTGATGTTGGTTCCACAATTATTATCATCAAGTGTTCATGAGATGGATTGCCTGAGGAAAGAAACTGTTTCTGTGTCGGGCTGTTCTGGTGCGCAGTGCTCTGTAGCGTCTACCAGAAGGTAAAAGTTCAAAGAGGCAGTGTGCTGGGTGTGAGCGGTCCAGAGTGATTTTAGCAGCCCTTCTGCTCGCTCTGGATAAGTACAGTTCTTGGAGAGCTCAGCAGTCTGAACTATTCGACGTAGTCTTCGGAGGTCGGATTTGGTAGCTGAGCTAAACCAGACAGTTATTGAAGTGCAGATGACTGATTCAATGATGGAGGTGTAGAACTGTTTCAGCAGCTCCTTTGGGAGGTTGAACTTCCTCAGCTGATGAAGAAAGTACAGCCTCTGTTGAGCTTTTTTGACAAAGGAGTCAATGTGAGTGTCCCGCTTCAGATCCTGAGAGATGGTGGTGCCCAGGAACCTGAATGACTCCACTGCTGCCACAATGCTGTCCATGATGCTCAGTGGGGGGAGAGCAGGGGGGTTTCTCCTGAAGTCCACTATCATCTCCACTGTTTTGAGCGTGTTCAGCTCCAGGTTGTTGTGACTGCACCAGACAGCCAACTCCTTAACCTCCTGTCTGTAAGCAGACTCGTCACCGTCCTGAATGAGGCCGATAAGTGTGGTGTCGTCTGCAAACTTTAAGAGCTTGACAGAGGAGTCTTTCGAAGTGCAGTCATTCGTGTACAGGGAGAAGAGCAGTGGGGAGAGGACACACCCCTGGGGGGCGCCAGTGCTAATTGTGCGGGTATTGGATGAGAATTTTCCGAGCTTCACCAGCTGCTGCCTGTCCGTTAGGAAGCTGTTGATCCACTGACAGACAGAGGTGGGCAGGGAGAGCTCAGTTAATTTGGGCAGGAGAAGTTTTGGGATAATAGTGTTACAAGCTGAGCTGAAGTCAACAAACAAGATCCTCACATAGGTCCCTGGTCTGTCTAGGTGTTGCAGAACATAATGCAGTCCCATATTGACTGCACCATCCACAGACCTGTTTGCTCTGTAGGCAAACTGAAGAGAGTCCAGTGAGGGTTCAGTGATGTCCTTCAGGTGGGCCAGCACCAGTTTTTCAAAAGACTTCATAACCACAGATGTCAGCACCACCGGTCTGTAGTCATCAAGACATTTGTGCTGCCCATTACATTACAAACTAAAGGAGAGGGCAAATTCTTCAGCAGGATAGTGCTCCTTCTCATACTTTAGCCTCCTCATCAAAGTTCCTGAAGGCAAAGAAGGTCAAGTTTCTCCAGGATTGGCCACCAGTCACCAGACATAAACATTATTGAGCATGTCTGGGGTAAGATGGAGGAGGAGGCATTGAAGATGAATCCAAAGAATCTTGATGAACTCTGGTAGTCCTGCAAGAACGCTTTCTTTGCTATTCCAGATGACTTTATTAAGAAGTTATTTGAGTTATTGCACAGATGTATGGATGCAGTCGTCCAAGCTCATGGGAGTCATACACAAAATTATATTTTTTCCACTGCACCATGACTTTATATTTTATACTGTACATTATTTCTGTTAATTGACAAGATTTTTGTCCAAGCAAAGTCAGACCTTACCGTCCTAATTAAAATATTCAAAATCAAGACATGATCATATTTTATTTTCATAAAATAAGTGTAATCTAGAGGCCTTTGCCTTTCATATAAGCCACTCTTGACATCAAATGAACAACTAGAAGTCAAGCAATTTTTTGTTGTTCCCAAAACTTGGTTAGCCAACTAGATTTTCATCAGGTAGTGTAGTTGCTAACATGAAAAATAGCCATTTCTGGAATATTAGGATATTTGACATTTAAAAACAAACATGGTAATTATCATATATGTATTACAGACTATAGAGTTATAAAAAGCACAATAAAAATAGCATCTTAAATGTTTACTTTTCTCAAAATCCCAGTTTATGCTCACAATTATGCTTAATCAAAAATAACAAACCATATCAAGTAACCTTACTCTAAACTTAAATAAATAAACAAATAAATAAATAAATAAATAAATAATCATAAGTGCAACGAATAGGTGCAGTGACCTAATAGTTATGATTAGGAATGTTACAGCAGAGTATACACTTTGTTATAAAAAGATACAACTATGGTGATAGATATATACAAGATGCAAACATCAAAATGTATTAGTTTACAAAAGATGTAAATGTGTTTTGAGGTGATAACATATTATTTAGTATTTGATAATTTGACCAGTTATTTTATATTTTAATACGAGTAAAAAATATGAATAATAAAAAAGCTGTTTTATTTGTTCCTTATTTTAATTTCAGCTGAAAACTATAACAAATTGTATGTATAAGTATGCTTTTTCATATTTTGAATGAATGTTATTAAGAGAATGTTTTCCAATGTGCCAGCCTAGCATAATATTGTTACATTTTGTGTGATGAAAAAAAATACTTGATCTGTTCTTTATGCTTAAAACACTCCATATCAACTGGCTGTGATGTTCCAGACAGACTGATGATGCTGGTTTGACAGCTCAGTGTGTGGCCCCCGAATCCCAGTCCAGCACAGACATGAGTCCCACACACTCTTCGACGCCACAGGCCACACTGAAATGAGTCATGGGGGATCCAGAGAGAGAGAGAGAGAACGAGAGAAAGAGAGAGAGAGAGAGAAAGAGTGAGCAGTGAAAATGAGCATCTGAAGCACAAAGTGTTTGCTCCTAGTTATAGAGTATTTTTTTGTTGTTTGAGCTACAAAACACTCTGTTCTTTACACACTGTTCATATAATGATCCTATAAAACCACAGAGAACAGAACAGACCTTTTATCAGTTACAGTTGCACAACTGCTCTGTTTTAATTCTGTCAAATAAGACATGTCTGGGATAATTAAAAGAAGAAATTCAGCTTTTTTTGTAAATTGCTTTATGGTAGTTTTATCTCTGTCTGTTGAAAGATGTGACATCCCATAACGCAATTCAAAAGCATAAATAATAATAAACATTTTTTTTTTAATAATAATAAATATATATATATATATATATATATATATATATATATATAT
>CAIGQZ010000690.1:12980943-13011869 GCA_903798205.1 Danio tinwini
ATATATATATATATATATATATATATATATATATATATATATATATCCGGGGATAAAACTATAATAATTGCTATTGTAAATAGTTTTATGTATATAAATAAAGCCCCAAAAAATTTAAATAGCATTTCAAAATATGAATAAAATAATGCTCCATCGTCATTCAGAGTAACAGATTTAAAGTACACAAAGAATTTACAAGAGTTTTGGTACATAAATATTCAGAATTTCACGATCTGAATTTCTGGTTTTGAATTTGATGTTCTGAATTTCTTCATCTTGAAAACTTGAAACTGTTTTTTTACAAACTAGATATCTGCAGTCTATGAATTGAAAACACAAAAAAATCTGAAGTTTGAAAATACGTCTATAAAAAAATTCAACCTTGAAAAATTCAGTTGTCTTAAATTTCAGATGTGAATATTCAAGTTATAAAATTCAAATTTAAAAAAGATATTCAAATTCAAAACAATTTTAACAGCATATAAAAATTCAGATTTAATAAATTACAATTGCCAATAACTCAAATTAACACAATTTAAATTCAGATTGTTTTGGCATATTGTTAGCTCCATAGTCGTGAGCTCACAAACACATTTAAATCCATAAGCAGAGTGGCATGTGCCGTGTTTTCAACGTGACTTTAGACGCGACATGTGAATATAAAGAGTTAACCAGATACAGTACAAGCCGCATGCGTCGGTTACAAGTAACAAAACACCATTAAATACATCATTTGCAAGCTAGAGAAAAAAGGAGCAACAATTTCTATCACACTTAAGTTACTCACACTTGTGAAATGGAGGAAGGGACTGTGTATTGTAAAGTTTCTGTCAAGCTCTGACAAAGTCCCATATACCAATAGTCTTTTCTGATCCTTCCTTTAACAAACGGCCGACGAATGCCTCGTAGTAAGCATGAAGATTGCTGAAGCACTCGTCAGAAAAATGACAGGAACTTAGCACAAGGCTGGGGCTATAATGCTGAGGTATTTTTGCAAAAATAAACTACTGACTCTTCACAGCCCTATCTTTGGGTAGGGAAAATAACACAAACTTTCCCTTAAACTTCAGAGCACAGCGTCTTCATGACATGATTCAACCGGGATCTGCTACAGTGTTTGTCTTCTTCTTTTTCTTTCTATAGTGTTTGTGTGCGGGGCCAGGGGTTTCAATTTTACAGGGTCTGCGCGTGCAACCCTGGGCGGGGCTTGAGTTCCGTATCGAGTAGACTCTTTTATAGATGAACCAATAGTTTTAAACACGGTGCACTTTCAGATTTAAGCCTTAGCTGGATAAGGCTCCGCTAGTGTTTGAAGGGAAAGGCGCGTTCATGTTTTACCGGATCTAGCATTTCATATTTGGTATTGTTTTGTGTCAATGTCGATACGAACAGGCAAAAGAACCAGACGAACAACGAATCATTTAAACGACTCTGAGCCGAATCTTTTATTTAAATAATCTATATTTTTAAACAAGGTGCACTTTCAGATTTAAGCCTTAGCTGGATATTTCACTTCACTTTGAGCTGTGCTACACGCTGCATGGAAGGTCAATTTTTAAAAACCCATAATAGTGGTTCTTTAATATACACTGCTGTGTGGATATCTGCTATGTTAATGTACAAAATAAACTCAATTTAACATCCACAGACCGGGATTGAAGCGTCTTCTTTTATAATTGTATTGATATGCAACTGTGGTGATAAAGACTGTACAATCGCTGTAATTCACTACAAACATGCACTGTTTTAAAAACCTTTTAAACCTGCAAAACTCATTATTGATCACATTTGATGATGATTGATGATCACAGCGAGCTGAACAGATTTTTTTTAATCCCAGTTGCTTTGTGCAAGTCCTGTCTTGTTGATATGATTATACGCGTTACTACAGAGACATGTCAAAATGTGGCTGTCAATTAATTCGGTGGGTGGGGAAACTGCACTCCTACGTCACATTGTGGTGGGCCTGGGAGGGATTTGTATCCCATATTACGTCAGGAAATTAAAAAAAGACACTTATTATGTTAATATCACCCCAATATGACTGTGGACACACTATACCTACACACAGTCCTGTCCACACAGCCTACAATAGATGATTTTTATCGTAGGTGGTGCCCTTTAAGTTAAGTAATGTCCATGTTAGTTCATGCTAACTCACAGTGCATTAACTAATGTTAACAAGCACAACTTTCAATAATGCATTAGTTAATGTTGAACTATGATTAATAAATGTTTATTACAAGATTATTTGTACCTAATGATAGTAAATACACTAGTTAACATTAACTAATGGACCATTTGTCTAACGGTTACATTAAATAATATTACATTTTCAGTCTCTTCTTTTAATCATGCTAATAAAAAATCGATTAATTCATTTTAGATGTTTTTTTTCCTCAGAAAATGAATACAGAAACAAGTCCCTTATGTATGCTAAATTAATAAATAAGTTTTTTTTTTGCTTTGTTTTTTTTGAAAACCTCTTTGAAGGTCACTGTATTATTCTTATAAAACATAGTGGGCTTTATTTATTATACTTCTTTATTATTAGTGTACTGTGATAGATATGGAAACCTGATCCTGAGCATAGTGTAGATCTGTTTATTAAAAAATAAGCAAAGATGACACACTGCAAGACATCCCATATCATTCCTAATATACACATCGCATCATGCTGTTTGTTAACATGCTGGATTAATGGAGTTCACTTTCCTTTTCTTTAAATTAAAGCACTTGACTGGGGCAGAGCTGTGATAGATGTACAGCTCCTGTCATTACATACTAATTAAACAGTACTGCAGGCATGATTTTAAGTGTTGTCATTAATTTCCCATGCATTTATTAATGACCGCACAGAGAAAGAGAGAGACAGAAGGGGAAACAGGTTTTAGAGTGCTGCTTTATTTGAACCAGCTTAGATGAGAGAGAGAGAGAGAGAGAGAGAGAGAGAGAGAGAGAGAGAGAGAGAGAGAGAACTTTAGTTATACTGTTGCAGAATTATTATTTTTTTTATTCATTTAACTATTTTTAAACAATAAAAATATGCACTGGAATATGTATTTATTATTTAATTACTATTATTATTATTATTGTATTAATAATTATATTATTTTGTATTAAGCACACATGTATGTACCTGTTTACTTCATTGTTTTACAGGTTTATTATTTTATTATTATATAATATAGACTCTAATATGCGTTTATTATTTTATTATTAATTGTATTATTTTGTATATTAAGTATAAATGTATTCGTTCACTTCATTATTTTATAGATTTATTATTTTCTTTGTTTTCAAAATAATTCTTTGCTCATTATTCATATATTGGACAATGCTTTGGCAATACTGTGCAAGTCATGTTATTAAAGCTCATTGACATAACAGCTATATTAGCCTCAAATTATGTGTACACTGTCCACATCATAAGAAATTATAATTCCACTAAAATTGTTAGCCTCATTTTAAATAACTAAACAGTTTCGCTGTAAGTATTATGATTAACATTCGAGTTATTGTCTGTTATTTTTTCTATTTTCTGTTTATTTATCATTATTGTATTTAGTTTATTACTTTTATGATGTAATTATATTACATATTTTATAGAAAATGCTTTGGGAATATTGCAAAAACTAAAAATCATGACAAAAAAATAAATAAAACGTGAGAGAAGAGAGAAGAAAACAGAGATACACACCAGGTCACTGTTTATGCTTCAGTGTGGTTGTTAGTGCAGAAGAAACTAGGTCAGTCTGGTGGATCCATCAGGTGCGTGATGGCATGGATTTCCCTGTAAAGGCTCCAACAGACTTTGTTTGGGGTCGGAGGTAATTGGCCCTTTCCTCCTGCAAAAAAAAAAGGAAGATCAGCTAAATTTCTGTCAGTTCTTATAAAAAAATCCAATGATGCGAGACCAAACCTGTTTTTCTTTTTCCCGCTAGTGCACTGCATCCAGCCAGAAGTGAAGCCTGTGTGAATCCCCTTCACGGATTCAGGATTAAACACAAACTACACCTGTGTTGAACGAAAACAATCACGACTGAGACTTTGAAGTGCTTGGATTGTATAATGTAGGAAAACATTTTACTTATATTTAATCGTTTATGAAAGCTTGCATGCAATATATGAATGATATGTGTAATTACGCAGCTTATTAAGAAGAGGTGGTATACTTTTCCAATGTCTGATGTTCATTTTATAAAAATAATAACAACAAAGGTTTTGTGATTTAAATCAATAAAAACTTCTGCAATAAACACTGTAGTGTACAACGCATGTACAATGTTCCCAATCTAAACCAAATGTAATATTTACTGATTTTCACATCAAATTTACTTTGCAAAACACCCACAAACAGTATTTTAACATAGTCTGTGGTTGCTTTTAACTAAATTGACTGCTGGTTGACAAGCAGAAGAAAAAGATGATATTGAAAATAGCTTAACCAAATAAAAGCAAAACAATGCTTTTTATTGCATTTTTAATGGAAAGTCAAATAAATAAAAAAATGATGGGCTTGTGTTCTTTTTTTAGATTTTCATAAAAAAAAAAACTGAAAATGCTTATGTTATACTTATGATCACTTTTATCTGGAAACGAACAAGTAAATAAAAATGTAAAAACAACAAAAAATAAAGAAATCAATCATTGGGTTTATTTTCCATAAAGGGATAGTTCACCAAAAAAAAAATAAATAAATAAATTACTCACCGCTTTCTTGCCTCAAATAGTTTCAAACCATTATAAGGTTCTTTATTCTGTTGAACACAAAGTAAATTATTCTGAAGAAACCTGAAAACCTGTAACCATTGACTTGCATATTAGGAAATACAACTACTATGGAAATCAATAGTTACATTTTCCTGCTTTCTTCAGAATATCCTCATTTGTATTTATCATATGAAATGAAGTCAAACTGGTTTGATACAAGTGGAAGACGAGTTTTCAGTTTTGGATGAACTATCCCCTTAATTATCCGACAAACTGACTTAACTGTCAAACGGTCATGTTGACTGAACCCCAAAATGGACTACATTACTTATGCAAAACAAAATTATTAATTAACAAAAATCATAATTGAGTAGGGGTTTCTAAAATTCTAATGTTTAAAAGTATAAATAAGGTATTTCACAGAAAAAAAATAAAAAAAATAATAAAATAAACTATCCATATAAGAAAATTATTAAAGTTTAACGTGTTTTGAGCTTTATTTCTTAATTTTTTTTTGCTCACCAAAGCTGAGTTTTTGCACATTGTTGACAAACTCAGCTTTGGTGAGCAAAAAAAAAAAAGAAATAAAACTCAAAACACGTTAAACTTTTATCATTTCTTTGATATTCCCTGGACTTGTTCCCAAGACTCATTTATTTAGCATTGCTTTTAATTTATGTTGATCATCTTTGTCAACTTATTTATTGTACACTGCAAAATGCTTTTCTTAAGATTTGTTTTGTATTGTTTAGTCTATATACCTAAAAAATATTAAATCAAGAATTTTCTAGACAAGCAAAAGATATTGTCTTGTTTTCAGAAATAATATGCCAAAAATGAGTTTTTCCTTAAAAACAAGCTAAATAATTTGCCAATGGGGTATGAAATATAATCTTGTTTTTCCCTTTGACATAAGATTTTGTTTTTTACCCCATTAGCAGATAATTTTTTTGCTTCTTTTAAGACTCACTTTTTTTGCAGTGTCTTTTTATTGTTTATATTTTATTGTTGTAATGTTTTACTATTTTCTTCACCGTTTTGTTTTTTTGTCTTGCAGCACTGAGTCTAATTATTATTAATATTATTATTAGTAGTAGTAGTAGTAGTAGTAGTAGTAGTAGTATTATGCTTTAGACACAGGGTGAGGGTCCAAAAAAATATATATATATTGGAATTTCATTTGAAACATCAGAAACCAGCATGGAACCTCACATTTGTATTGTTTTAACAATACAGCAGATGTTCTTACTTGCAATGCCTTTTCTTCTGAAATAAACCAAGTGAACTGTACACACACACACACACAAACATTAGTTAACACAGCAGAATGTGCAGCTGCTGCATATATAGGGTAAATTCAGGTAAAACATCTCAATGTCAGAAAGTGTCCCAACTCACCTGCGTTCACCCTATTAAAATGCTGATGTTCTGCCAGCACTCATTAGTCAGAAAGAACAGTCGTGCTGTCGTTGTGGTGCAGGAGTTGGTCTGTGTCACAGCTCCACCAAGCGGTGAAATAAAGAAAACAACAGAAGACATGAACAGTACCACCAAACGAGCAACAATAACATTTAACGTGTCTAGAAATCTGCCGACGTAAAGACAACCAATTAAGATCTGCTGTCGCGTTTAATGACGGCCAGATTTATGACGACATATGGAATGTAAAACGTCCAACCCCCGCAAGGAATAAAAACACTTCAGATTGCAGAGGAAGATCAACCTTTATTTATTGAAACTGCTTGCATACAAAATATATTGCACTATAACCAAACAATGTCAACATAAAACCCAGTCTGTTCTGCTATTATGTACAAAGAAATTATTACCCAAAGTGCAGTAACATACAAGGTCAGTCTACCTCGGTTCAGTATCTACAGTATTTCATGTTTTTTGTATGTTTTTTATTTTCCTTTTCAGCTCTTTATTCAAATCACAATAGCCTAACGATGTGTGCAAGAGATGGTTTTACAATTTGTCATTTTTCATATACATTCCAAAAAATAAATAACTAGAAAACAGTCTGTTTGGCAACACTTCAAAGTTTTTTTTTATTTTTATTTATTTTTTTAACAGACTGGTGAACTCCACCATCTTTTACTGCCCGCCGCGAACGTGCAGGTTTTTAAAAATACTGAGAGTAAACCATTTTAACACCTTATTTCCAAATAAAGGCTAATTTTTAAAAGGGGGCCGGACGCAGCCGGGATGCCCCGTTTGAGTGGTTTATCATTCCCATCCCACAGAGCTGCAAATCCTCTGCCAGTCACAGGTTCTTTTTACATTTCACGTGAAACGTAACCCCTTCCGTTTGGTTTTCACAGGACACTGATCCAGGCAAAATCACTTTGAAACTGGTGTAAGCTTTACAGATAGAGCTGGATATTTGACTAGCGAGCATAAAAAGAAAAAGAGTCGTTAAGAAAAAGGAGCAAAGAGGATACTACCGACTGGTTTTCTTGCTGTACAGTCAAAGAAAAGCATAAACAAACAAACAAAAAAAACCACCATGTTTACCGTCACAGTAGGTTTCGAAAGAATCGTGGGTTCAGAACAGCATTGCGTCTTCTCAAAAATGTAAACTAAAGTTTAATGCACAAGCACTAATCGGATAAGACAGACGGTTTTTTTTTTCTTCTCATATCAAAGTTAACATTGTGTTTCCCCCCAAATCTCGTCCCTCTTGAAGCTGCAAAAGTACAGTAGACTCAAAATTAGCGAAGAGATCTAAACTTCAGTTTAGTTATGTTGACAGCATACATGTGATTCACCTGCTGAAGAAGTCTTATCACATTCTAGTTTATTATAGATTTATAGATTATAAAGTACTTGCAGAGTAACACAAACATGATAAGTGCACATTTAAAGTTCAATCTAAAAAGAACAGCAACAATCTCTTAACGGATGACGTAATATACAGTATGCAACCCCACAGTTCAACATTTTCAGTCTATGATGAGCCATTGTTAGGACAAAGACAATGTTACAGAGATAATCTGATATAAGTGCTTCACACCTGATGCTGAAAAATACAGCAGGAAAGATGGCAGTTTACTGTGGCCAGCATGAACAAAAAACAACTACAAAGAAAAAAAAATGGAGCATTTCCACCCTGTTTGTGAGAAAACATCTGAGCAAATTCACCTTATATCATGATGGAGGTAAAACAAGTAAAAAACAAAAAGGCATTTTGTTTAAAGGAAACTGCTTTGCTACCTCTATTAAAAAAAAGAAAAGACACTAAATCATAATTGTTCTAGAATGCAAAGATATGCTTTACGTCAAATTAATCTTCAGTAATGCTTTCATCATTGAATTAGCGTTGATATTTATTTCTGGGTGGTTGGTTACAATTGATGACTTCCACAGTTGACTAGTTTAGTTAGGTTAATACCTTTACTACTCACAATTCAGCTATGGCAAAATAGATTTCCAATCCTGCTTTTTTAGACATACAAAATGTTTGTGTAATACATGCAGCACAGAAAAAAAAGAGACATCTTTTTTTTTGTTTTTAAAGTTGAGATTGCAACAAACTCTGCTCAGGTGACAGGTGTTGTTCACGTCTTCTTCCCTGATTTAAACATCCAAATTATGATACTATCCACACTAGTTAAAGGCACAGATCCAGACAGGAGCATTTATTTATTTATTTTTTCATGTTTTACCTTTTTTTTTTTTGTTTTCTTTGTTTTTTTGCTAATGATGTGGTTAAGATCTCACATCAGAATGGGCTCGAGTAACCATGGACACCAAAGCGTGTAAAAACAATGTATGCCATGAGATTTGGCATAAACTTGGGCGTCGAGCGCTTGAGTTCATCCTCCAATGTGTTTCTTTCCCTTTTTTGGACATTGTGGAAAACAAACTTTAAAAACCAATTTCTTGGAAAAGCTCTTTTTTCATTTTATTCCATTTTTGAGAGACATTTTATCCACAGCTTCTTTAGGTAGTTATTTAGAAAGTCAATTAGAAAACCTGTAGCTTCAGTTGAGATTTAGAGACCGGTCTCTCTAATCCGTGAAGACTACCAAATTCAACACACCGTACACCAAGAGACCTCGTCTTTTAACCCCGCTAACAATTACAAAGTGTGCTTTATGTCATGTCTTGCGACAGCCCTACTGACCTGGTTCTCTTTGGCCTAATGTGTCTCTAATGAAGAAGCATCTGGATAGGTGGAGCTGAGTGGGAGAATGAGGGGAAGGGGGGCACGTTATTCTCTATGAAACGCCGTTCACTACGGCCTGGCTGTCGGAGCCGTCCTGCTTTTCTTTCTTCATCGCTCGTTCCTTTATGGGTCTCTGTCGGTTCCCCCCGCTGTCTCCTGCCATAGCTTGAGAGCTTCGGCTGGTGTGGATGCTCCTCTCGTTATTGCTGTCGATGCGGATCTGCAAAACCAACAGATCAGATGGGTTATACACAGTTGAAGGCAAAAATTAGATCTCTCCTATGAAATTGATTCTTTTTCAAATTTTGCCCAAATGCTATTTAACAGAAAGGCGTTTTTTTATTATGGGGTCACCACAGCGGAATGAACCACCAATTACCCTGGCATATGTTTTACGCTGATAAATCAGGGACTACGCCGAAGGAAAATGAATGAATGAAGTTTTTATTAAACACATCTTTAAACAATAGTTAACACATAATTGATATGAGAGAGCTTTTTATTTTATTGTCATTTCAACTTTTCTGGCTATTTAATGGCAAAAAATAAATAAATAATAATTTTAAAACATTTTATAAAAAACACTTTTCTATAATAAAATGGTTTAAAACAATAAATAGACATTAACAACAATATAAAATACATAAAATAAGATAAAAATCTAACACAGGTTTAAGATTAAGTTTAGGATATTTTTGCAGGGTTCACATAAAAAAATTATTCTAATTTAAAAACAACATTCATTTAAACACTTTAGATAAAAATCATTGTCTGATAACATTAAAAATGAAGCATTTCAAAAGTATGTTTTAACAGTTATGCTCCATTCACACATTCACTTTGAATGGGTGACGTCAAGCTATGCCTGGTCGATAAAGCAAAAAATAAAAAAATAAAAAATTATCACGATATCATGATTTATATCGATATTGGTAATTATTGAATATTTTTTAACAATACAGTTAGGAATATTAGGAATATTTTTTTTTGTTATTTAACCACTTTATTTTAATATACCAACATTACTAAGGCAAATAGTTTTAATAGTCAAAAACCTAAATATAAAAAAATATATCTCATCTCTTAATAAATAATGTTAAAATTGAATTGTGGGCAATAATAAAGGTAGATCAACATCTGTAAAGTGTCAATAAAATTATACAATAAACCTCAAACTCTGTAAACAAAACAAATTATGATAACCAAATCTGAGCTTTCAAGTGAATGAACCAATTTTAATAAGTAACACATTTTATCAAAACTATAGCCTTCATACCAAAACTTCATACTAAACTTTTTTTTCTTTTCTTTTAATCGATATTGACAACAGTGTTTGATCAATAAAATTGATACTGATTGTAATCGCCCAGCCCTACATCAAGCATTGCCGAACTGAATTGTGGTTCCGTTGGGAATGGAAGGATCTTAGGAATTTCTCAACTTTAGGCACCAACGGAAGCGCCAGCTAATTAGATTGCTCTATGCAAATACTCCGGCTCAGACAGTAGCCGATTGTGGACTAATTTAATTGGCTGACACTGCTATGATGATCGCGTCAGCCCCAACTTCAGACACACTCTCTGTCAAGCGTTGACGCTGAAGCCCCGTGTGAATCAGTTTGGTGCTAGGTTGCTATTATAACATTGACTTTTTGGTGCCTGATATTAACTAATTTCTTTTTGTCTTTTGCCATGGTATTCACCTTAAAGTGAAATTTAAAGGCTTAACTAGCTTAAGTCAACTAGGCAAGTTAATTAGGCAAGTTACTGAACAACAGCCAATCAAAAAAGAATAATTTATTAAGGGAAGATAATAATATTATTAATTATAATTAATAATATCGACCCTTCATTTTATAATTAAAAATTACTTTTATTCCAGCAAATCGAAAAGAAATAAGACTTTCTACTGAAGAAATAATCTACAATTAGATCTTAAGCATCACTTAAGAATTAAAAGGGGGAATAATAAAAATTTCGCTAATCATTTCATCTTCAACTGTAAAAGATGAGAGCTTGAGCAGAGCTAAAGGAGAACAACCCCTTTGACTGAAGTCATTTCAACCAAATCAGGCCACAACAAATTTGTTTGGAGTTCAGAGCAGTTTACCCAAACAAGCACTGAACAGTTTGCTCTAGCTGGTGAACACCTTCAAACTTTGACAATTATGTAATGGCTAAATCTGCTCTGTGGTTCTGTCATCTTTAACTTGAAAATAGTTTCCGGTTCATTTCTGCTGTTCAGTCCACTGAGGTCAAAATCTCAAAAAGATATAAGCAAAAAATAAATAATTAAATAAATCAAAATAAAAAATAAACTCTTTCATTAAAAAAATAAATAAAAATGTCAGAAAATGCAATTCTAACTGAAATCTACGCTGGTACTTTTTATGTTAAATGTAAAGCTGCTGGTTTCAATCTGCTCAATAAATTATTATATAAATAAATATGGCAATATAGAGATACAAGATTGTTTAAAAAAGAAATCACCCCTTAAAAAAGAAATAAACCAAAACAAAAATTATAAAGAAAAATAATTTTTTTTTCTTGCCTCATGTTTTTGTACAAATTATTTAACACAAACATAATGTTTCTGGTTTGCTTTCAATTTATTATTTGGACTATCACTTTGAGAAATATTTAGTGTCCTGCAGCATTTTTAAATCCGCTTGTTAAGTCGTGACGTATCGGTGACGAATGGAACACTGTTTCCGGGTCCAAGTCGCTACTCTTTTGAATAGAGAAAATAGTGGTTTATCACTTTTCAGTCATTTAACACATTAAGTTAATTTATATAAAATCATGGTGTATACAACATTCTCTTACACTTGCTGCACCCCAAATACCAACACTAACAATTTATAAAAAAATTATCACTTTCTGGCCATGGGATATTAGGCATGATATTAGGGGTGTGACGAGATGCTTACTCCACGAGATGAGACGAGATTGGGTTTCTTGAGAACGAGACAAGATTTTTACACAATTTTTAAGAAATCCTCAATAATGAAATATATGAATGGAAAATAGTCTTTTATTCAACTGGGAAAAAAACAAATTGCAAAATACTTAGGTGCTTTCTTTAAATCAACTTGTAATGAGTGTTATTTTACTTCTACTTTAATGAATTATATGCAGAAATGGACATGCACACACTGTTAAATATTTTGCTAATAGCCTATGTGAATAGAAAATAATCTTTTTATATATAATTTTAAATATTAGCTAAATATTTGCTAATACATGAATGGAAAATAAATTTTTATTCAACTAGAAAAAAAACAAAAAAAAACAAACACAAAATCACAAAATACAAAACAGTTTATGTGCTTTTTAAAAACATTGTAATGAATGGTATTTTATTTCTATTTAAATTAATTCTATGTCATAAAGGACATGCAAACACTGCTAAATATTTAGCTATAAACTCTACTGACTGGCTTCTCCCCTGTACAATTTCACATGATATATCGAACTTATTTCCCCACACTGAAACAAAAATACGTAATTTAGTGTATTCATTTTTTATTTAATAAATGAGTTTCACTTTCAGTTAGCAAGATTTCATTCAGGCCTCGTGACTCACTCTGAGCTACTGGATGTGATCATGCGAATATAAAGGACTGATAGGAGAGTTGTTTTAATAGAGTTTGATACCGCACGCAGAATGAAAAAAAAAAAATCAGCTTTTCCCAGACAGTATAAACGTGTGTTCCAGGATAATGATGTGACGATGAGTCTCCAGGAGTTCATTCAGTGAGTGTGTGTGTCTGTTTGCACGCGCTTTGAGATGTGTCAGTGGTGCTTTACTGACTCTCTAGGTGTGTAGGTCCTGTCGCAAAATGCGGCTAAAAGTCCTTCACGTTGTTAATAGTTTGATTACGGTGTTTACATATCTGCACTTCAATAATGCGACTAAAATAGGAATATTCCACGTCTTAATTCCATTTGTGTTTACGACGATTATGCCTTTTAGCATATCTGAAGTGCTATTCCATTGCATGGATACGAACCATAATGTGTGAGGCTGTAGTTGTAGCCTATGTTGGATGCGGCACCTGCTGAACTCTGGTAAAAAAGCGGTTACGTCACACCCGCTCACCAAACCGAGTGACAAGCGCAACTCTGAGGCCAGCCTGGGTTGCCAGGTGTGTGCAAAGCTCTTTATTTGCAGATCAAATCCAATCCTGCCTCTAATCGTCAATGCTAATTTCAACCTCACGCTCCATCATAACATCACAAGTCACGTGACGAGACAACTTTTCACCTTGCCGCAATTTAATCTCGCAAGATCTCGTCGTACCAGATCTTGTAACACCCATAATGGATATATATATTGCGATCGTGATTTTCAAAAGTATCACATCACTTTGTAAACCTTTATTGTTACCATCTGACAAGTCCCCTATACAGTTTGATAGAGTGCTTAGACCCGAAAGCCTCTTCGCATGACTTCACACTTAACAAGCGGATAGTGACTGGAGTAGATTAGAATGTGATTTATGTGGATAAATAAATAATTTAGTTTTTTAATTATCAGTCTAAATAATAAGCAGAGTATATTTCCTGTACTTTGACCACATTTAGATGATAGCTATTGACTACCAAAGTATATAAAAAATACATATTTTTATTCATTCACAAAATATGCTAATAGAATAGTAAAGATTTTGTGAGACCTGCAGTGACTCTTCCTGGGGTCGTAGCTTGGAGTCTCTGGAACTACGGGAGCGGGAATCATTCCAGTGCATGTCCTCAGCTAATGAGAGAGAAAAATAAATACTATTAAGTAGAAAGGCTAGTATATGTAAATTGTCTTTAGAGAGGTAAAAGGTTTAGAAACTTACTTTTATATCCTCCTCTTCCTCTCCCCCCACGACCACGGGGCCCACCACCCCTTTTGCGTCCATCTGGGGCCCTTTTGGGATAACCCATAGACTCTTCATCTGTGGGGGCTAGAGACCAGTCACTGAGCTCATCTCTGTGGTCTGATTCGGTCTCAGATGCATTAGATGCCTCAGAGTTGGTGCCTGAGGCAAAAAATAAATCTGCAATAAATAAACTGATTAACACATATCATTAAAGATGGGACAATACCTTTATACAGCAAATGTCTTGCAATTTTTCTGACTGCAAGACAATATTAATAGTGTGGTAATAAGTATCAATACTAGCGCTGAGCAAAAAGATTAATCGCATCCAAAATAAAATTGATGATTTAAGTGTGAATTTAAGTGTGTACGGTGTATATTAATTATGCATACAGTTGAAGTCACAATTATTAGCCCTCCTGTGAAATCGTATTTCTTTTATTTTATTTCTATCATTAAGAGCAAGTAATTTTTCACAGTATTTCCTATAATATTTTTTTCTTCCGGCGAAAGTCTTGTTTGTTTTATTTCAGCTAGAATAAAAGCAGTTTTTTATTTTTTTTAAAAACATTTTAAGGTCAATATTATTAGCCCTCTTTAGCAATGTTGTTTTTCGATTGTCCACAGGACAAACCACAGTTACACAATGCCTACACTTGCCTAATTAACCTAGTTTCACTTTTAAACATCACCTTAAGCTCAATACTAGTGTCTTGAAAATATGTAGTAAAATATTATGTACTGTCATCATGTCAAAGATAAAAGAAATCATCTATTATTAAAACTATAATGTTGAAAAATGGGTTGAAAAAAGTATTCCATTAAACAGAAATAAATCAGGAGGGCGAATAATTCTGACTTTAGCGGTACATAAATGCACACAGGCATGCATGTATTTGATAAAATGTTTCTTTATATTTAGATATAAAATGTATGATACTGATTATATATAAAAACTTAAATATCTATGTAATAACATTGTTATGTATAGTTTTGTTTCTATGTATGTGTGTGTATCACATACATAATAAATATATATAACAAAACTAAATTTTGGATGTGATTAATGATTAATCTTTGCCCAGCACTAGTAAATACGTTACACCAATGCTTCAGAGTTTATAGCTTCATTTATGTTTTAATGCCATATCAGCAGCATTGGCTATATTCGAGGCAACGCTTTTACCTACTATTAAATATATAAATTTACAGTCTTAACTGTTTCTTATAGAGACCCGGAAGGGACGTGATGGTGGGGGAAAAAATGGGTGGAAGAAAAAAAAAAACTGAGTGGGGGAAAAAAAAGTGATAGGAAAAAAATATTTAAAGTTTTTGAGTTCACTTGCAAAGACTTTGTGGTTTCACAAACACTACCTGTTCACATGTCAACCCTCCCAATTTTGCCAGGATTCTCCCATATTTTACCATTCTGTACCGCTATCATCCTATCCTTAAGCATTTTCCCATATTTCTCCTATATTTTCAATCTCAAAAGCACATTGAAAAGTTGTACAAAAATGCATGCATTCACTTTCTGTTTATCAAAGCTGATTGTCGCCGTTCCTATGCAATGTCTGAATTAGTGAATGCATGTATTAAGCACTGACGCGCTCCGTATGATAAACTGATGCCAGATTAGCTTCTGTACATGCCATTTAAAGAGGAGGTAAAGTGTAGGACACTTTGGGATTCGGGTGTGTGTTTAAACCGACAAATATACTTATATGCTTATATATACACTATATATACTTATATGTAAACATGTCCGTCCTGATTGTTTTATTTTAAACGCAACTAATTTTCTCTTAAATGAGCACAAACGGCTTCTAAAGTAATTGAATGCTTTCATTATAGATCTGTAACACAGATTTTGTTATCAAACTAAACAAAATGGCAGATTCATTTGCTGCTCTTCACTTGTTTGATAACAGAGATGTCGCTAATATGGGAAAAAAATGGGAAAATATTTAATAATAGGATGATAGCAGGATAAAATGGTAAAATATGGGAGAATCCCAGCAAAAAGGTGTTTTTTGATGTGTATGACGTGAACAGGAAGTGTTTGTGGAAAAACACATTTGCGAGGGAATGCAAAAAATATATATTTTCCTATCACTCGTTTTTTTTTTCTCCCAGACAGTTTTTTTTTCTTTCTTCCACCCATTTTTTCCCCACCATCACATCCCTTATGGGTTTCCTAGTTTCTTAATAATCACGCATTCTACAAAAAAACAAAAAACAAAACAAACAATAGACAAAAATATCTCTCAATTAGATCAATGATAAATACTCTAAAATGCCTCCAGAAAACACATTTCTTAAATTTTCCCTTAAAATATTTCCTGAAAAAAGTTCTCTAATATGATTTAAAAATATGTATTCTAATAAAATATGTCCTAGAGTTAAAACAATCTAACACAAGTTGCAAAATGTGTTTTCTTCCCCTTTAAATAAATATTAAAAACGTTTAATTCTTGAGAGGCCAATTCCTTGTATGTACAACCCGGTCAGGTCTCTTTGTTAAAAAAATAGCAATTATTTCAGTCATTACAAATGGATTGATATAAATTAATGTATAAACAGTAAGAGTAAATCACTTTGCATATGCAACCAAACACTAACCCAGAGTGATTTAATGAGCTCTAATGTTAACAATTGGCTAAATAACAGTTCGATCTCACTCACCAGTGATTGATTGGAAAGCTTAGAGTAAGTTTGGCACAGATATATTCGACTCGTCCCCTCTTAAAAAAAACACTGACAGCACAGTGAGGGCTCTACTCCCGTTTATAGCAGTGGATGTGATTTGGCGTTTCACACACCACCGAAAAATGATGTGCCACATGTAAATCTTTTTTTTTTATTATTATTATTATTTAAAGAGCAGTTTAAAGACCAACGCTCATCCATCTGCATTTTTATTTCAGCAAATCAGTTTAAGAGAATGCAAAACACATGATTAATATTGAGAGGCCCGACAGATTATAGTAGTAATAGTATTCTGTAATAGTTACAATTCTTTTCATTTATTTTTTTTAAAGTCCATGTTAAGCATTGCTAAGTTCTATGATAAAGAATAAGACCAGAAAATAGTTGACTGACTTGAATTAACATATTATTATACTATAATATTATTATATGAAGTATAAACTATTTTACACATGAATATGCAAGAAATAATGTTCATTGAGCATTTTCTTTCCCATAATAAAACCTAATCTGTACATACATACATACATGAATACATGTGTATATATACAGTAAATGTATATGTTCATTAACTGTCAATATTCGTTTAGATTCGTTTAACCAGCTGTTATCAACAACCTAACCTCGGAATGTAGTGACTGACTAATCAAGAGTCATGTATTCAAGAGAGCCAGGTAATTAAAGTTTTTATCAGGGGCAAAATATCAGGATAGAGT
The DNA here is from genome assembly GCA_903798205.1 of Danio tinwini. Taxonomy (NCBI): domain Eukaryota; kingdom Metazoa; phylum Chordata; class Actinopteri; order Cypriniformes; family Danionidae; genus Danio; species Danio tinwini. The sequence continues at coordinate 12,998,123 of CAIGQZ010000690.1, forward strand.
TAACATGCGACTCCCACCACTGCATGTCACATTTCCAGAAAGAAAAGCCACCAAATAACTAGAAAATAAACACTTTATTTATAGATGCCTGCGAGTGTAATCGAATTTAAACACCTACAATTTTTCGGAGCCAGCACATCTAGATACAGCAAACTGAACATATTTAATCCGTTTAAAAAACATACAAAGAACTAGGTAATAACACATTCTCATCCTATCCTCCTATTCCTATCATGCTACAACTTGTGTCTGCCACCTTGATGAATTGTATATTTATGTATGTTTAACAACTTAACATATTCTTAGTATTTTAGTTTGTTTTGTCTATATAAAGACTATATACATTTATCAGGATATGCATAGCTATATAAATTTTATTGCTCTTTCATAATTGCTTTGTTAATTGTATAATTTCCATATTGTTTTTATGGAGACAATTTTACCATCTTTCCTTAATTCTGATGCATTTATGTTAATTAATGTACACTGTCCCTGCTAAATAAACAATCAAACAAATAAATAATTAAAGCTGTAATATTAATTTGAGGTCATTTCTACCTGAAGCCAGCGTTGGGCCTCGTCTGCCTCGTCCTCCTCGACCAAAGGGTTTGCCTCCACCTCGGGAGGGTCCCATTCCATTATCAGCTGTGAAGGGTTTATCTTTCTCGGGTCGTCCCGGCAAAGCTCTGGGTCCTCCACCGATTTGTCTGAGCTGCTCATCGATCTGCAGTCTCTCCATTCGTAGCTGATCTACCTCCTGAACAATACAAGGAAATATAAAATCAAAGGCTAAAATAAGAGTAGTGAACAGCACGCTATTAAGCATGCCTTAATTAACAAGTTCTGCTTTGTAATGAGCAATAACATAACCCTGTAAACCATAGGTCTCAACTTACTTTCGTAAGTGCCACATTTTCTTCAGAAAATGTAAATGTAAAAATATGTTCCTATTTGGTGTATTTACAACAATAGGTCTCAAACTCAATTCCTGGAGGGCCGCAGCTCCGCACAGTTTTGCTCCAACCCTATCAAACACAGCTGATCCAACTTAAACACCTCGATTATTTGGATCAGCTGTGTTTGATAGGGTTGGAGCAAAACTGTGCAGAGCTGCGGCCCTCCAGGAATTGAGTTTGAGACCTACTGTAAACGCATTAAATAATAACATATTTTTACATTTACATTTTCTGAAGAAAATGTGGTACTTACCAAAGTAAAACCATGAACAAACAAGCATAAAGTAAATTATATGCAAAAAAAAAACCAAAAAAAAAAAAACAGGTTTGTTTTATTCTGTAACTTTTCTTAAGAATATATAGATGGAAAATATAGACCATGACTGACAAAAAAGTGCTTCAGAGTATTCTGTAAAGCAATTTATTATTATGCTGTTATAGGTTGGTTTTACATGACATCATGACGCTCGAAATTCTGATGGAGCGCAGGAAGTGATTTTTCTACAAAGGAATCACTATCAGAATTTGTATTTGTTTAAATCGGCCAAAATAAGGAATGCCTAACAGCTTTTATAGACTTCCAAATGTTTTAGATCATAAAGGGGAGAAAGTTCAAGAAACTTTAAAAATTGTTTCTATATATCCGTGTACAAGCTTTTTTGAGCGTGATAATTCGTTTGACAGCACCAATAAAGATAATATACAGGCCTTAAATATGTTAATGTGTTATATAAAAATTAGATACAAGCACCACCACACTTCCAGGAGAAAATCTGGGAAAATATAAATAACGTACCCTGCCATGTAATCGCTGCAACGAAATCTCCGCCTTGTTTTGCAATAATCTAAGTCTTTACTGGTGTTTAGGCAAAATTAACAATCGCAGCGTTAATAGAGATGTGCAGCAGCAGTGAATGTTTGATAGTAAGTTCATCGACAGAACAAAAAAGAAATGCAACCCTTGAGACAAAACTAGTTATTATTGTGAAGCACTGTTTAACCCTTACAAAAATAAATAAATAAATAAATAAATAATAATGTAGACTATGTGTCTAAGCTTTTGTATGCTTTCATCTGTTATTGTGTGATGTCTGGAAAATATCCCATTGGGGAAAAAAAAATATATATATATATATATTACTTTATAATAAACATGTTTTTGAACCACATATGTATAATAAACTGTATAATGTGTACAACTCTTTGTTAATGAATGCTTTGTTAATAAATGCTACAGAATACTGTAGCATACACTCATTTTTTTTTTACTTGTTCAAACTAAATTAAAATGAGATAAAACACAATTCTTGATATTTCATTGGGACAACTTATTTTTTTATGTTTAATCCACATAAATTTGTTAAAAGTGTTTACTTGATCGATTTGTGTTGGGACAACATGAATGAATTGTGTGGAACCCTGCATTTTTTACAGTGCAGTAAACTGATAAACTGTAATAAATACTGTAACATTAGTGTAAACTGGTGCATTGTGATTATAGCATAGAACTGAAGCCTATTAAATAATTTGTTTGTAACTACAGTTGTCGTACCACAGCAACAGTATAATTACTACGACAGTTTCATTCAAGTAATTATCTATAGTATGCTTCCAAAAACTATAGTATTTACTATATGATATTCCATTAAGCAGACAGTCTACTAATACTCAAATGGACCATCAAAATAAAGTGTTACCTATAAATATGTCATTAAATGCTTAATTCATGGTAGGGGCAGTAAATAGTGCAAAAGATAAATCTATGATGTACTCATTTGTTTAAGTTTTGTTTATTAAAAATAAAAACATTATATATATAAGAACATCTGGAAAATATTCATAGCGCTTCACTTTTTCCACACTTTTTATGCTACAGCCTTATTCCGAAATGGATTAAGAAATATGAACAATACTTTGTTCATATTCAAAAAGAATTGAGGCCGTAATAGCTGCCAAAGGTGCATCAACAAATTATTGAGCAAAGACTGTGAATACTTATGTACATGAGATTTTTCAGGGTTTTTTTTATTGTGTGTGTTGAGGAAATAAATGAATTTAATTCAATTTGGAATAAGTCTGTAACAGAAAAAAATGTGGAAAAATTGAAGCGCTATGAATACTTTCCTGATGCACTGTACACTAAATTTTCATATCGCGACCTTAGACCTGAAATTAAAACACCAAAAAAAACTATTTTCATGAACATGGAAGTTTCAATAATTTGCACTCATATCTATAACATTAGTAAAAACAATTAAATAAATAAAACAAATATACCTATTTTAAGAGACAAAAACATTTTTAAGAGAGAAGTTAGAAATGAAAGTTATACCTAATGCTGTTCAACATTCAGCATAGCAACATAACGTTCTTACCTTTAAATAGTTAAGATGGTAGTCCAGCAGAATACGAGCATTAGAAATGCTTTCCTTTGTCCCCACAAACACAAATGGCACCATACCCTGCATTTAGGAGATATTGTATATTAGACCATTTTACATACACTAACAAAGCTTCATCTTTGCTTCCCTATTTCCTAAATTGCATGTAGACAGCATTGGAATATCCTCAAAAATAAAATGCTCAAAAAATTGATTAGTTGGCTATAACACAGTACCCACCAATTACTATAAATTAATGCATTTTCTAAGCATCATCACTTTTGCCATCCATAAATACAGCAACGCCTGTACTCAGCCTCCCACTCACTGACCTCCTCTAATGGAGAAGGCTTTTTGTCATTTTCAGGTTCCACTCGTACTCTGACAACACCCGATTTATCCACAACCTCTTGAATCAGCTTCCCACTCTTGCCAATGACTTTTCCTGTAGAAAATAATTTAACGAATCACATTAACCATCAGGTCCAGTATGTGATGAGAAGGCTGTTCATTTTATTTGTTCTCACCAACTAAATTCTTAGGAACTTTGATAACATCTTCTGAAAATTCCAGGTAGCTTCGGGCCTTCCGTACAGCCTCCTGGTCCTGGAGATCAAACAGGATTGCAAAAATCTCATTTGTAAGTGATCAGGCTCACATATTCTGATTGTAGTCCCATTTATGTACAGCAGAAAGTCACAGATAAAGAGGTTACCTCTCCATAGATGTGAAACGTGCAGGTCTCTTCATCCAGATCGATGGTTGTGACTCCAGGAATCTTTCTGGCTTGCTGGATGTTTGCTCCATGGGTGCCAATGGCCAATCCCATGAGGTCGTCCCGCACCACAAATTGTTCATGAAACCTTGAGGCCAGCTGACGAGAGCTCTGACGGTGATAAAAAAAAAGATCTTGAACATTACCTGTTTTTAATATTCTGATATTCCACTTTTGTTAATCTCTGGGTTTATATCTATAGTTTTGCTTTGTTTTTAATATGCATATGTTGTGCTTGATAACGCCATACAATGATTTGTAATGTTTTTCATTTTCTTTAGTGTGTAAGATGTGTCTGCTAAACTGTAAATGCTTATGGTCTCTTTTCAAAAGGAAGTACACAATCTAATAGACACCACTGCATCAGACTTTTCTAAAACATAAATCTAGAACTTGAATGTCTTGTGTATCTTGAGAACCTGCATTAACTTGAACGGATAAATGTAGTAAAATAACAGCATTTTGTTCAACTGATGTGTTTTTAACTGCTTTTGAAGTTCTTACAACCCATAATGCTTTGCATTAACTACGAGTAAAACCAGTGTTACACTGTGAACAATTATTGAAAACTGCAAATCTCTGTACAATGAGGTGTCATTCTCCTCACATTTCATCCATTAAATACTGAAAGTCAAATTAAGAAAGTACTTTCAGCAGACCATGAATAACCTTAAAAGCTCAATTTTGCCTAGCAATACTATGGATGTAGAAAATACTAAGAGACAACAATACCAGGAGTATTTTATTGAGAGAGAAAATTAAGAGCAGAAAGTAAGAGGCCAACACAAGCCTGAGGCGTTTGGCCAATCACAATGCTCTTCATCTGGCAAATCAGAACACTTTTTGCTTGAAAACAGAGGTGCTACAATACTGAACAATATGTGAAAAATATTATTATTATTATTATTATTATTATTATAGAGAATGTTATATTAGTCTTATTTACCAAATGAACACAAAAATGACCCTTTTGATATATTATATAGGGTCTATAATGTGAAATATTTGCATATACGGATATCTACAGATCAATTGTGTCCACATTGCTGCACAGCCTGACACACAGGAGAATGATTTTTGCATACAACTCAACAATGAGTTGAAAAGCCTTTAGCAAAGAAGCACCAGGCAAACAAACAGTCTTTTAAGTCCAGTTACAGAAGCAGTGTAAAAATAATATCTAGCACTGCATCCATATTAAATAAATTTATGCAGAAAAAGCTATTTTGTTTACTATGGGCATAACATGTATTGAGAACATAAGTCAATTATTACATTTTTTAACTCAAAGAAGAGGTCTTTTAGAAGCATAACATCACACATAATTTAATGAAACAATATAGCCTAAATCTCTATTTACCATTTTAAAATTAGTTAATTATTAGAATTATCAAAGCGTTTTAAAATTGAACATGAAACAGAACAGAAATTGAACTATTCCAGTGATTTCAAAGCTGATTTTTAGCATCATTACTCCATCACATGATTCAGTAAATAAATTATTTAAATTAAATCTTTTTTTAATATTTGTACTATAAATACACTTTAATATAAATAAAATATGCTTTAAATCAATGTGATGATAAAGACATTTCTACTTCCAATAAAGTTCTTTTGAACTTTTCAAACAATGTTGATAAAGTTTTCATAATAATAATAATAATAGTAATAATAATGAGCACATTAGAATGATATCTGAAGGACCACTGATGTAATTCAGTTTTGAAATGACAGGAACAAATAACTGTTTACATGTGTATGTATTCCGCAATAAAGTATGCTTTTTTATCAGTGTATTTGGCGTTTCAAATTGTGGTACATTCCCACGATTTCATCAAATATAAAATGATTATAATTTAATAATGATTCTGTGATTATGACAAATAAAGTATTAGCCAAACTAAGAAAAAAAATACTGAAATAATGTAATAGTAATGTTAAATAAGAGAAGTAAAACAACATTTGATTTAACTTAATTACAGCACTACCACTCATCTCTTCATTTATCAAATATATAAACATACAGTACTGCAAACAGTATATATTTTATACAATTTGATTTCATTTGAATACAACAACTTGCAATTAAAATGTATTAGCACAGATTTACAGAGCAACACGTTTAAAGAGCTAAAACAATACCTATATGGAGTCGATGCATCTGTAAATATAGCTCTGCATATTAACAGGGTATCATATTATGCAGGAGCAGGAGTATGGGCCATCACAGCTGTGCATATGCACGTAATACCCTTTTACACCTGTTAAATATAGACCATCTCTACCACCACTGACACACTGCAGGACATACTAAAAGTTAAAATAAAAAAAATGACTGAATTTATGATAATACACCATCACCCTTTACTGGAATTAATGATTTTACATAAAAAAATAGAGTTGAAGTCAAAATTATTAGCTAAATACTGTTACATTTTTTTCTTTCATATTTCTTCAAGTTCTGTTTAACGGAAAGTAGATTTTACAACAAATTTCTAAACACAATAGTTTTAATAACTAATTTATAATGACAAAATTATTTTATCTTTACTATGATGACAGTACATAATATTTTCCTGGATATTTTTAAAGATACTCAAGTACAAAGTATTTAGCTTAAATTGCAAATTAAAGGCTCAACTACTTTAATTGGGTTAACTAGGCAAGTCATTGTATAACAGTAGTTTGTTCTAATAATATTGAGCTTAAAATTGGTTTAATATTGACCTTAAAAAACATTTTTTCCAGGCAAAATAAAACAAATAAAAATTTCTCCAGAAAAAAAAAAAATATTATCTGAAAAACAGAAAATTTCCTTGCTCTGTTAAGCATAATTTGTGAAAAGTAATTCACAAGAGGGCTAATCATTTTGACTTCAACTGTATTATTTTATTACACTACTGGGTTTCTGCAGGTGTCACTGAGTGATACTTGAGACTTTTAAAGACCTTTTTGAACATTAACGTTATTATTGAAATAGAAGACCTACTGAACATCATTTGTAGTCTTAGGGTGCTTTCACACCTAGACTTTTGTTCAGGAACCTGGCGCGTTTTCCCAGTTAGCGCGGTTCATTTGGCACATGTGAACAGGGCAATCTCGCTTGGATCCGCGCCAAAGCAATCGCTACTAGACCGCCTGAATGAGGTGGTCTCGGCTCGATTGAAACGAACTCTGGAGCGGATCGATTGTAGTGAGAAAGCGATACAATCCGAGCCTGGCTATATCACAGTGTTTTATGGATACGTAATAGACATACGGCTATATGAAGAAAGAATTATGAGTAGGGCGGGAGGTCATTCCAGACATCCCAAGTCTCCCAAAAGTTCTGGGAGTCTCCCGCAAATCCACAGAGACTCCCGGATGCCCGCAAACGAGTGATAATCTCCCGGAAATTGTGCGTCTCCCTCCCAGTCCTCAAATATGATGCACACTCTTCTCATTACCCTTCCCCACCGCATCCCTCCTCGCTTTTCTTCAGACATGTCGTGCGCACCCTGTCAAACACCACCAAACCACCCCCTCGACAGCTGAGCGGGACTCTGCAAAATAAACCGTGAAACTCCGTGACCAATGTGAGGAGCGTTTACTCACATGTGACTTGTTTTAGTTATTTTGGTCCGTTTAGAAACTTTGCCGTGTAAAAGCGAGCCGCACCAAGAACAAAGAGCAACAATGTAACAATTTGAATCCCTGTTTCGGAACAAATGAATCAATTCACAGGTGTGAAAGCACCCTGAATGCAGCAAATTGTAGTGAAACAAAAACTAAATTTTGTTTTCTAAATTTTAAATCTAAATTGCTGTTGAGGCATTTCAATGAGTATTAGAGGTAGTGTTACATGAACACACTGTTTAAAATTAAGGCCCATGACACAATAATTTAGTGATTAGTTAATTAAGACTTACATCTTAATATTGTTTTATTCTTTTTTTTCTATTCTTTTTTTTTTTTTACTTTTTTAGACTTTCTAAAACCCATTGAAAGCAATGAAAAAGTCTTAAGAGTAATAGCTTTAGGTTTTTGCTGACCAGTTGTAAATGACTGGATTTAACTTGACACTAAACATCCATAGCCGTACCTCCAGCTGTCTGGTTGCTTCCTCATTCCTCAGTATCAGCGCCAGCTTTGTGCGCAGACTCCTGAAGTGCATGTCACTCAACATGGATATTCGCTTTGCTGTAACCTCATTAACAGACTAAAAAAGAAAGGAGACAATGAGACTTAAAAATCTGAGGGAAAATTTAAAAAGTGCTTCAAGTGTGAAATTATGCAAATTTTGCAATTGCAAATTACCAAAATAACCAACTGCTTTTCCTCCGAGTCATAGGTGACATTAAACGCTCCAATCGCTTTTTTGAAGTCTTTATGTGCGGAGTCTTTTGCACACCTAAAGAAACAAACAAACATGAAAAAATAAGTTACTGTTACAGACACATTTCTCAGAAACATTTTTCTAAATATTGTTTTTCATTGACATTTTTTTTTTTTGTGGACAAAAAATGGGTAAAACAGTTTTTAGTAGTTATATAAAAAAAGAACTAAATAGGAGCCCAATGAAATAAATTCTGTTACTCCTGTTAACACTAAAACATGAAAGAAACACTGCATAATTATCCTATAAAATAAAGATTTAATAATCAATAAATAATTATATTGAACTGACCGTTAGTAATATTAGTAATAGAAGTCTTTTTAGGTCCTATTATTACCTTGTGACCTACGTCATTCAAATTGCTTTCAACTACAATGAATACAATAAAAACAAAAGCACCATAAAAAGTAAATCCAACACTGGTTTGTAACTGTAAGTTTGTGTGTACATGACAGACATTCTATATATTTGTGACCCTGAACTACAGAAGTTGAAATTATATTTTTTTAGCAATAGCCAAAAATACATTGTATGGGTTAAAATTATACATTTTTATTTTATGCAAAATAGGGCTGTACAATATATCGTTTATGTATCAATATCATGTGCACATCCACAATAATCACAGCGCAAGATGTGCAATGTTGAGTCTGAAATATATAGTTGACCAGGAGCTACAAAACACATCTTATTTGTAAAGTCACTGCTAAGTTTAACCATAATAGAGTGCATGTTGATAATGTGCATGTGTTTTAAGGCCTGTGACTGAGCATTTCAAGTAAGTTTTGAACACTTGGGCACAAAAAAGTATGATGTTTTGAGGTATAACAAGAACTTAGAATTGTTGTCTCGTTTTCTAGTCCAAATATCTGCATGTCAAAGTGAAAAAAAATATTATTTTAATTACTCTATTGGCAGATAATTTTGCTTGTATCGAGGAAAAACTAATTATGATATCTTCTGAAGGTAAAACCAAAGCGATATTTTTACTTGATCTAAGAATTTTAGATATTTGTACTAGAAACAAGACAAAGCAAAGTAAAAAAAAAAACATTTTTGCATTGTGATTTGTATTCATTGCATTTGTATTCAATTTCTTTACCTTAATACTTTTAGACTCCTCAGAAAACTGTCAATTAGAGCTATTTAAACTATTCTGTGAAATTGTATTCATATAGCAATATTAATTGCAGAAAATACAATATCGTAATATTATATTTTTCCAATATTGTGCAAAACATTAAAATAAAGTAAAAAAAAGTTCCAGGATTTTCTTTTCAAATTTTTTACAGTAAATAAATCAAAAATATATATATATATTTTTTACTATTAACGGGTATTTAAAAAGCAATTTTATAAAAATGGTTTACAATCAATTTTCTCAATATTTAGATTTTTCTGAACCCTCAGATTCCAGGTTTCAAATGGTTGTATCTGGGCTAAATACTGTCCTAACCTAACAAATTACACATCAATGAACAGTTATATAATTCAAATATATAAATACAGATATATAAATCACAATTTGAAAAAAAATACATTTCTAACTGGTTTTGTGGTCCAGGATTAAACCATAAAAATATATGTCATAAAGGGTTTCTAAAGCAGCTCTGGAGAGAAGTTCACATTTTGTCATTGCAGTTTAATATTAACATACACTATTCTGCTTTGTGGTTTGATGAAGTTTACAACTCTGCTTTTGATTTATTTATCCAAAACTTGCCAAACTCCATGACATCCTGCATTAGCTAATGATTTTTTTTTTACAACAGGATTACTCAATTTATTGTCCAATGCTGCAAAAATCCCAACTAAAATAATGAAAAAGCTACAAACTTACATCTGTCTCAAGTCTTCAGGAACATCTAGTCTGGTTTTGAGAAAGGTGTTCTTTGACGCTGCTTTGTTGGGGTTCACAGGTCGTAGCCTCTCTAATGTGACGATTTCATTTAGGGTCGCATCACAGGCTGCATATTCTATCACGTAAAACTAAAAGAGCAGGAAAGTGAAAACAAATAATTAGCAAATACATAAATTAGCATACAACTACATGCAAGCATATGACAAATTTGTATCAATTTAATGTTTCATTTTTAATGACAGTCAATTTTTTTTTGCTGTTTGTTAAAACTACTTATTTAAAATGAGCCAAAACAACAATTCTTACGATTTTTTGAAATGACTTAATTGTTTCATGTTCAATAAACTTATTTTTTGTAAAAACAATTAAGTTAACAATTGATTTGTGTTGGGACAACATGAATAAATAGTGTGGAACCCTCCTTTTTTTACAGTATACACTCAAAACAATTCTGCTTGTTCAATCAACTTATCTAATATGAGCTGAAACAACATTTCTTGAGATTTTTTTGGACAACTTATTTTTTTTATTTTATTTTTAATTTAAATGTGTCACACTAACTTAATCAATTTGTGTTGGGACAACATGAATGAATTGTGTGAAACCCTGCATTTTAGTCACAGTGTACAAAATGCAATATTGCACTTCTGTTGAATTGAATCCAGTTTAAATCACTTACTTCTCCTTTCACCATGCGAACTTTGGCTAGCCACCATCCACAGGGTTCCTTATCATTAGCCCTGGAGTACACCTGTCGAAGAGGAAGGTTTAAAACTTCAGCGCATTTGTTTAACTTTTGGTTAAGGATTAAAGAAGCTGTGATATCACATACCTCCACTTCATCGCTCTCATTTATTTCTTTCTGAAAGCCGGTTGGAGGTGGAAACCGAACATCCTGGAAAGAAATCTGTCGTTCTGGCTGCCAACTGCATAGTGATAAAATATGGGAATATATTTTACTTTTATATTAGGGCTGAGCAAGTGGAAAATATATAAATAAACATGCTTAATTCAATGTCAGTTATGCAATATTCTTATATAGCACACATTTATGCTACTCATTGCATGCATCTGAAATTAGAGTGAGTTTTGTTTTAATGCATTAATGTGTACATAAAATAAGTAGAGCTTAATATACTGGTCTGTAGCTCTTCATTTATTTAATTCAACATTTGTAAAAGTGATGCTCCACTGCTCATTTTTTTCTTATTTTTCTTAGAATATCTAAACTCAATAAATTGAATAAACAATTGAGAAGAAATAAGAAATTTAGAAAGGAATTAGAAAGGAAATTAAATAAATAACACATTAAGAGTTTGCAAAGTACTTACTTGTTCTCAAAAGCCACTGTGACAGTACTCTCATGAACATCCTTAATATAAGCCTGCAAAAAATAATGAAGTATTAATAACTCAAATGCTGGACAGCATTTACTGGGCATCATGGGAGCATATGATTCAGTGCTGACTGTTTATATCTACAGAACTCTAACATAAATTCTGAACAATTATTCAGTTGACTTTTGCATTATTATTTTAGCAGTACATGAATACAGACAAGTCAGTTTCTAGATGATTATAAAAATAATATAATGTGGAATGTGACAGAAAAAAACTGTAATTAAAATAATACAAACTATTCAATACTATCAAACAAATAAAAAAAAGATTAAAAAAGACAATAACATGGCAAAAGGTATACATCCCTCTTATTTTTTTTACCCTGAATTGTGGTTTACGGAATATGTTCGTTAAAAGATGACTAATAATCAGTTCAATAATGGTAAATAAACAAAATATTACTACTACTACTAATAATAATAATAATTCTGACACAATTACAGCAAGAATCATTTGCTAATATATTTAAGTTGAAATATTTTATACTTCGCCACTATCTTGAACTCATAAGGTTAACCAATTGTCAGAAATAAGATTATAATTTAAAATATTATAAAGCATCATTACTTGATAATAAACTAGATTAAACAGAAAAGTTGTTGTTTGGTACATAATTACATCAAATACGCTGAATGACGATGGAACATTTCTGTACAACTTTGACATTTTATTTTGCACATTATATGAAACTTTAAACTGGATTTAATATGCATTCTATGCATACATATACAGATATGCATATTTTTCAATTTAGATTTTATAGACTTATTCCATTTTTTTCCTCTAGTTGTCTTTGAACATGACAAAAAAAAATCTAAGATTTATACAGTTATACACTTTTTATTACCAATTCATTGTCCTACATTGTACATATTTGACAGCACTCAGACTGAAGAGATGTACACTATTTTAAGAAATGTCTAACGTTATACTATTACTATAATACCATTACTATTCATACTGACGAGTTATTCTACAAATGTATCAAAACTATACAAATGTTATACATTGATATCAATTATCGCCCAAAAGTGGAGCATTCGTTGAACCACACACAGAATTAACGAGAACCGAACCAGCTCACTGACAGATCCTGCTGCCAACACAGCTGATAACCATTAATAATATGTATGATATCAGATTATTGCGACGAATCTTTAAAGCCTGATCATTCAAACACACCGTCGAAGAGGCCTTGTGTTATAGGCAGAGCAGGCCTACTGCACCATCCTACATTATGAACTGCGTTCACGACGGACTCAAACGCATTTGCAAACACCATTTTCCCCGTTCGGTGACGAAGACACAAACGGACGGCTTTTAAATGAGGAAAAGTGAAGCCCACCTTATAGAAAGCTCCACTCGCTCCTCGCACTTCCACCGCGAGCTCGTCCATGACGCCAGTAATTTAATACACAACCGATCACAGCTGCAGCAGGCGCGCGCTCTCTGTTTCACGCAGCGGTGTTGTGCTCGGACGCGGTCGAAACTACCGTGTGTGCCGATTTGCGAGCTCGTTTTCAAGGAAATGAAAGCAAAACATTGATGAGTAGACGGTCTGCAGCGGCCGCTGTTGAATGCATTGATGTAAACACAAGAGCCTCCCTATTTCCCCCGTCACGTGACACGGGCCCGCTTCCCTTCACTAGAAGACACGCCCCCCGTCACGTGACTGTATTCGTCTTCTGCTTCTGTTCTGGTCCGCGGTCACTTTTCTGCGTTGTCTTTGTAAATAAAATACATGTGGGCCATTCCTGGGATTGGGTAATATTTCAGCCCCCCTTAGCTTTTTGAAGTGGTTGTTGACTAAAATTAAAATAGTAAAAGCATTAAGCTTTTCATTACTTAGTTTTGTCCATTACAATGAATACAAATATTTTTTTTCGATTCAAACCATGTTTGCTTAAAACAATCTATCACAAAAAAGTGTGTGTGTGTGTGTGTGTCTATGTATATATATCTTCAACATCATGGTGGAGAAAGAGGTAAATATATATAT
>CAIGQZ010000690.1:13036869-13064277 GCA_903798205.1 Danio tinwini
ATACATATAATAACAAGCCATGGTCGACCCAAGCTCAAACAAACCTTATTGTCATCTTGATGAACACGCACAAAGCCAAGAAGAAGAGCAGAATCTACCCTGTGCCCCGTTGTTGTTTACAAGGCTGTCTAATGCACAAGCGGTTTCACTTTCTTGAGAGAGCTTGTGTGTTTGTCTATGTTTATAAATATTATAAATAATATCTATATATATATTAAATAACAAACTTTTTGAACTGATAATAATAATGTGCATGTGATTATTAAAGTACTTCTGACTCCTGATCCTTTCAGAAACTGACAAATGCGAGAGTGACGAGCGAAAAACTAAAGAAAAGCCAAAAAAACAAAGGAACAAATAATTCTTTCAGCAACCCAAAACATGAACAAACTGTTATGTTTAAGTACTATCATGACCTTTTGGACTATTATGAACTCGAAATGACAGAATTACTTTATAACAGGAGGTTACATGTGCTGGTGAAGATTAAAGATACAGACGAGAGGTTTGCACTGACTGAGCTATATTTCGTGTTGTTTTTGAACCCAAATAAGGACTAACTGTATGCTGTTTGTAGTTTTACTGTAATTGGACACATATCAGAGACTATAAGGGTCTGTATGTGTTCATATATGTTACATTTATTTATTAATTTTATATAACTGGAGATAAAACAGTAGGCTACTTCGTCATTGATCTGCCGTTATAATCAAATCATGATAGAAAGGTTAGTAATGAACATTTATACACAAGTGTTTATGTATATAAACCATCTGTTTTGTGAGAAGTGCTTCTCATATAATATGTGAATGACCCTTTACTTTATGTGTACAGCTTTACTTTCACATTTCCTCAAGCGAGAGTAATGTCGACTGAAACTTTCTGTCATACACCACACCCACTACCATTGGTACTTTTTTGGCAGTGGAAATGCAAGCCTGATAAAGGTGACCCCTACCGACCCCTATCGTATCATACCACTCAGTGAAAAGAGCAGCATATTAAGCTCTCTCGGCCACCATAGAAAACACCTGTAAATCACAAAGTAAGGAAAGAGATTAATTAACAGATATTTTTTTACAGTGTAGATCATGTTTAGAAAAAGCTTCTACCTTATTAAATCAAAACCATTATTCAACCCATACCACCGCCAAACAGCAAATTGAATACTTATTTATTAATCCCGTCAAACATCAATCAAGCATTTTAAAAACAGAAATTGACACGATTGTCACCTCGACAGACAGACCTTAGAAACATGGAAGAGACACCCAGGGACAAAGAGAGCACTTCTAAAAGTGCAGAAAATGACGGCCAGTGTCTAATTTAGCTGACTTGTCCATCAGTAAACTGTGATCAGGGCAATGTGGGGCCAAGGCCTTGTCATTTTTGCTTTTGTTGTCTGTCTGACTCGCTTTATACAGCCTGTCTGCCACTGTCACACATGTACAATTGAACCCTGTGAAAAACCTGTCTGACAATGTAAAAGAAGTCAATGCTTCGTATATATAGCTCTCCGGGTGACTGAATGTGTTTTGGTTGAAGTGCAACTGCTCAAAGCTATTTTCAGCCATTTTTGAAGGTGAAGAACTTTTGGATCTGCTAGGGATCAATAAAGAGCGGAGCAGAATGGATATCGACGGGAAAAGTTATTTTAAAGCTGAGAATATCAGAAAACGAGCAAATATCTGGAGAAGGGTATTTATGTGTGCACAAATACACACTTACACCCAAAGCCTTATATATTGTATTTACACAAACATGAAAAGCCTGAAGCTAGTTGTGCGCATCTGACCTCTAAAAATGTGTAAACACTGTTAAAAATCCTTAAAGCATAGGCTTAATGCACAGTTTAAGAGCGAGAAGCTTACATAAAATATCATTAAAACCATCATTTTGCATTCTGTGTAGGACGGAATAAAAAATTAAATATGTTTATGCAAGACTACTGAATGCTTGATTTGGATTGATTGATTGATGAAGGTTATAAGCTGCACAGTATTTCAGGTAAATACAGAGAAAAGGAGTTACAAGTACGCGGCAAGAAATGCTTTTCTAACTTAGAATTTGTTTCTTGATTCTAGTCAAAATATAAAAAAAAAATTAAGCAAATTAATCCTGTTTTTACTTTGAAATAAGCATATTTCACCTACTTTTTACTTTTACTTGCTTGTTTTAAGGAAAATCTCACATAATTTTCACAAATAATAACAAAACAAAAAACAAGACAATAATTTTTGCTTGTCTAGAAGTTTTCGATATTATGCCTAGTTACTTGTTAGTTGAGTCTTTTTTTTCCATGAGTAACTTTTTTTTACTGTTGTGTCACATTTAAGGTACATTTACTTAAGTAAAAACTTCCTCAAGTGCTTTTTACTTTTTTACTTTTACTACAATTTAAATTTTGGATACTCCAAAATCTATACCCACCTCAGCAAGTGACCTAACTGTCTATAACTGCTTCTGCACTGTAAAAAATGCAGGGTTCCACACAATTCATTCATGTTGTCCCAACACAAATTGATTGAGTTAACTTAACACTTTTAACAAATTTGTGTGGATTGAACATAAAAAAGTTGTACCAATGAACTCTCAAGAATAGTGTTGTTTCAGCCCATTTCAATTAAGTAATTTGAACAAGTAAAAAAAATATCTTAGAGTTATGTGCTGTGGATGAAATACAGTATAAGCTATAGGAGTATATTATAGGGGTGTCACGAGATCGCGGGATTTGAGTTGAGATGTTATCATGATGGAGCGTGAGGGTGAAATTAGCATTGAAGATTGGAAGCAGGATTGAATTTGAACCACAAATCAAGTTCTTTGCACACACCTGGTAAGGCTGGCCTTGGTTGGGCAGGCCGATGTGACCTAACCGCTTTTTTTTCTCACCTGAGTTCAAAGGCTGCTGTGTTATTCACGTCCAAGCAGAGGCTGCAACTACAATTGTAGCCACTCAAATTAACCATCCACATTACCACGCGATGGAATGTCTCTTTAGATGTGCTGAAAGTTGCATTATTGCAGTGCAGTATACAGTAGACATGTAAACACTGCAATCAAACTATTACCAGTGTGTAGGACTTTTAGCCGAATTTTGCGATAGGACAGTCCACACAGCTGTTTGACACAATATTCTTTGTCTGCACCTACATACATCTCTAAGTGCACACATACTGAACTGCTAGAGACTCAACACATTCGTCTTCAGCGTTACCAAACATGTTTATGCTGTACATGAAAAGTGGAAGTTGTTTTTTCCTGGTTCAAGTGACCAAATTCCACACAAGGACTAAAAAAAGCTTTTATATGTGTGATGTAGCACAAGTATTTAAGTATGTTCACGAGAGAGAAAGAGAGCGCAACATCTGCCACGTAACCAATAAAAAAATACTGTTGCATACATCTCGTGCATAAATCATGCCATGGACATTACATCAAGATGCCTACTAGTTCAAAAAAGGTCAGGATTAAAAGAAAATGGCCAGAACTTTTCTGTCATAAATTACAGTAAAACAATTTGTCAAAAAGAAAATAAAAAAATTTAACCATGCGAACTGAACAAATGCAGGAAGGGAGAAAAGAGTGCTTTTTTTTACCAGCTGTCAGTCAGCGCCCGCTCTTTTTTTCCTGGTCATTGCACCTTTTGCCATGCGCAGTGTAAATGCAGACAATCAGATATGAGTCACCTTTAAAAGATGATAAATATAAGCAGGTCATCAAAAAATTAAATAAAATCGGACACTGTCAAAAAATCCGAATTGACCATCAAGATCTGCAATCTAAATACACTGAATATCAATAGGGGAAAAGCCTGTCAGTAGAGTTTGCTATTTTTCATTTATATATTAACAAATATTTAGCAGTGTTTGCATGTTCATTGCATAGAATCCAATATAAACTAATATAAAACTATTGCATACATAAAATTATGGGAATAATTATGGAAATTGCATACATAAAAAAATTGAAGTAAATTCACAAGTTAAGTAAAAAAAAAAAAAAAAACACCAAAATTGTTTTGCATTTTGTGATTTTTTTTTATATTCTCCATTCATATATTAGCAAAGTATTTGAATTCTAAGACTATTGCATTGATATGTTTAATCATTAAGGATTTCTTTAAAATAGTGTAAAAACCGCATCTCATCTCGTTCTCGTGAACCTAATCTCATGTCTCATCTCGTCTCGTGGAGTAGGCGTTTCGGCGATCCTACAAAATTATAATTATGTTCAACAAATGGGCCTAACAGAGATGTATTTGGTTGTATTTTGTGGGTTTAATGTGTATGAAAACACTGAATAAACATAAAATCCATATTTTCTTAATTTTATGTTCTACCAACGCTATCTCACGACAATTCAGAACTCACACAATTAAAACAGTTTACAAAAAAACAAAAAAGTCAAATTTCAGCTATACAGAACTATTGAATTTGGCTGTTTATCATGCTGACAATAACAGAGTAAACAGAGAACTGGAAAGAGTTCTGGAAACTGCCATTGTTCCAAAAAATAGCTAATTTTCCTGTGGTAGTGTTAGTGTGGCTATTAAATTATTATCCACACATATACCACCACTGGAAATATGTAATTACAAATATGTATACTTGCATGCAAGATTTAAAAGAAATAACATATTTACCATAAATGCTTATTAGTACGTTCAGCAGTACACTTTTAAAATAATAATGATAATAATAAAAGAACCATATATACATGCAGAAATTATAATCAAGATATAATCCTGTTTTCAGCTAATAGCTGTTTTCATCAATGAGTTGGTGTTGTAAAAAAAAAAATGAGTACCCTGTCCAGGAGACTCGACAATCACACTTTCTTTATTTAGACATGGTGGCTAGTCTGCTGTCAAACACCGTCTTCAAGAAGTCCATGAGTCTGCAAGAGCCTACAGGAATCTCTTACAGTGACAAGAGTAGTGTACAAGTTTAACAAGTCTAAAAGAAGTCTGATTTTTTATATGTTTTTAGGAGGGGCAGTGTACCGCTACGTAAAACATATGCTGGATAAGTTGGCAGTTCATTCTGCTGTGGCGACCCCTGATTAATAAAGGGACTCGGCCAAAAAGAAAATGAATGAATAAATGAATGAATAAATGAATGATTGAATGAATGAGGGGCAGTGTATAGAAAGACACTGAAAAAAGTTAAAAATCTTGTTTTAGGGTGTTTAGATCCTGATGTTTCACCTGCCCTGACCAGCTTGAAAGTATCACCCAAAAATAAAGGCATAGTCATTGGGACCCTGCCTTTAGCGTTTGCATCACTTTGGCTCAGCACATGCTCAGGAAGGCAATAGGTTTTAATGTCTCTCTCACCTGGGCTGCTATAGTTTTGAATAAAATAGAATTAAAAGCCGAAGAATATAACTTTTCAGTTATATATATTACTGGTAATTTAAAACTAGATTAAATAAATTTATATTTCCACTTCGGCTGCAACAACGTTTAAAAAAAGAAGAAGAAAACTTGGCGAAGACTTAGCGTCCTTTTTAGGTTATAGTTTTCACTCAATGATGCAAATACAAATTCTACAATTTAAATATGTTCATAAATTTAGTTGTGGCCTAGTATACAAAGTCGTACTGAAACATTTCACCTAAATCTATGCCAGGAAAAAAACACACACACACAAACAGATATAACAAAGGATTTAAATCCGAGAATGAAGACTTTGCTATTACAAAATGTCTTAATATGAAATCTTACATTGAAGTTAAAACATGCTTACACATTTTTGCTTGACATCAAGGTAAATAATGTGATATTGCTGTATTTGATTTCTGATGCTTTGCCATTGACTTTTTTTTACTACATTGTTATTTTTTAATATAATGCCTAAATGTGCATCTGCAATTCCAAACCAGCACACAGATGTTTCAACCATTCCAGAAAAACAGCATATACAAACATCATGCATACTAACTAATAAAAAAGAGGCTGGTATTTTACCTGAGGCAAAACATGAGCTATCAGATATAATAAGCATTCATACATAATGTTGTTGTCAGCATTCAATGAACACATTTTTTTGAGATATAAGCATATATTATTAAGGTAAACTTTGATTAATAATTGAAATGAACAATGCATTATGATTGCAGTGTGCTTTGTTATCCATGTTTTGCAAGTAGCAGCCTGGAGCTAAATCAATTACTGTGCAGGAGACATTATGATGTGGATTACCGCAGTGAAGCATAGTGCTTGACCACTGTCCATATTTATGCCAGCACAAATTCAATCACAGAATAGAATATCAAGTTTATCCCAAGGCTTGCATTGGATCTTCAGCTGCAGGATTTTCACAGTATTCAACCAATTATGCACAAAAAAACTGCATATCCTCATTCGTTAGGCATTTCCCTGTTAAATATCTTGGCTAAAGGAACAGTTTGGCCACAATGTCATTTTGAAGGGCAACACAAAGAACTAATTCATCATGGGTTCGCTTTAAAATATCTAATGGGTTTGTAGAGTACTTGATTTTGATGTATGAGGAAAATAAAGTCTGCGATTTAAATGACTTGACAAAACTTTTAGATTGCATAGGATAACATTGGCAAATCTATCTAAAATGAATCATAATCTTCATGTCACACCAGGCCAACGATACAAAGATAAAGGGAGTCAATGGAGATTCAATTGGTTTTGCTTTTTATTAAACAAAACTTGTCAGAAAAACAAAACCAAAAAAAGTGTGGTATAGCAGAAAAAAGTTGAATAGACAACTTTCAACATAGGCTCATTGTGAAAACGTAGCCCTATATAAATTTCTGGAGATCTTGAATTATGTAGCCAGAGGAACGTATGGCTGCATTTCGTCTTTAAAACAAACGCTACAGAGCGGTGTGATGCGCTTACCAGCTGACCACTTACCTTCGTGTGAATGGCTTTTCCCCTGTTACCAGTTTGTCCAGTGGCTTGTTGCGTATCTCAGAAGATTTGAGATGCAGAGCAGAGTTGACCGTGACAACAGGGTTTAAGTCTGACAAAGAACGGTTGCAGAAAGCAAGTAGGACAAAAACCAATAACAAGAAGCCAAAAAATAAAATAAACAAGTAAATAACAGGGTGAGAATATCGTAAAATCTGAAAACAGTGAAAAATTAAGCTGCCACAAGGGCTTTTCTTTTTCTGGATTGCTTTTAAAAACACTGGGGGTTGGGTTTAGTGGGCCCTGACTGGTTGATCTGTGCTTTTTAAAACACTATCGGTTGGGATAAGGGTAGGAGGAGGGTGGAGGGATCGGTCGGTTAGTCAATCAGTCAGTCAGTTGACAGCAGCCTCAGGTGGATTTAGGAGAGAAAAGCAGGCGTGAAGTGTGGTTTATTTATAAACTAATTTTGAGAGGATCACGTGCTTATGATTGAACACAGCTGGTACCACATTAGCTCCTTATATTTGTACCAATCACATGAATACTGACACACTATAAATTACCAGAGCTTTCTACTCCAGTCATCTTCGTCTTAAAGAATCCCCCCCTCCACCCCTACTCCTCCCCTTCTCTGATAGGGCAGCACGGTGGCCCAGTGGGTACCACTGTTGCCTCACAGCAAGAACGTTACTGGTTTGGCCCTCTCCGGGCCAGTCAGCGTTTCTGTGCGGAGTTTGCATGTTCTCCCCGTGTTTTACGTAGGTTTTCCCCTGGTTCTCCGGTTTCCTCCCACCATTCAAAGACAAACACCATAAGTAAATTGACTACTTAAAAATAGCATTAAAGCAACTCTTAGTCAGATATATCTTAGTAGTTCACAAGTAGGGGAGTTCTCGAGACCCACCTGAGCTCAAACTCTCCTCTCGCACTTCAAATGAGAGGGAGCCCCGGGCTCAAGGATATTCTGGGCTCAGGGCTCTCTCCCGGGACAGCATGCCAAACACGCTTCATTATCAATCATCAGCTAAGTGTGAACTCTTAAATGGCACTCGTGAGATAAATTTGAGATTTCAAAAAGCATACACAGCGACCTCTGGCGGATTTTGCAAAAACTGCAATAAAAAACATAGCTCCTGGGACGCATTTAGCACTCTCTAGAAATGTATTTAGGGGTACGTAAACAGAATGAGCATGGGTTGAGAGGATTGATGCTAAAACCTGGAAGAATAATTCATTATGAGTTTTCTTGAGATTATTCTATTGTGTTTTATAACGGAAATGTTTAATGAGTAAAATAAGGCCTTGTGTTAAAGTCCCTATGAACCGGAAGCTGTGACGAATATTAACAGAATATTATGAGAAATGAGAAACGCATTATTAAATGTGAAAACAGTGTGCGTGGCTTGTTTTTTCTACTGCGAGCTGATTCGATGTAGTTAAGTAAGCATTTCATTCATAAAGATTGGAAACAGTGGCTGTTTCTTAATATGTGTTCTTCAGCGTTCTTGCGTCCCAGTGTTACGTCATCATCAACTGCCAAAGTTCAGTTCCAAAACTCAAGACCGCAAGAATGCTAGAATTTTCTGCATGTGTTCCTGATATCGAGGAGGCATTGATGCAGACTTGAGCGCAAAAAGTCATTGCGGCTGAATAAAAGAGGTGGGAAGCGCAGCATTTTATATTCTGTAGATTCATTATTAAAGTTCAGAGATGTAACTTGTTTGTCTCAGGAGTTTCCCTAAATGAAAAGGTGAAAGTAAACATTACCATGAACATGTTAATAAAGGCATAAACACATTAAGGGTGTTTATTTGCAGAAATTCGTATCAAAATTAGTTTATTTGTATTGTGCAATGTTTATTTATAAGGTCTTTATGAGTAGTATATATATATATTGAAAAGGGGAAAAACAATAAATTGTTGTATGAATGCTGTAACTTTTAAATAATTTTCCATTATAAACACGTGAAGGTCATGTGACCATCAGAAAGAACGCAGCATTCATTTCTCACAGGACGAGTTCTGTGTTCTCACGGTCACCCGAGTTTGTTCTTTCGAGGTAACTTGGCAAGACTGGTCTCCACAAGAACGCAAGTCCGTTCTCTGCGGTCTTGGAATTGAGAAACAGACAGGGTTTAGGGAGAATTGTTAGAACCTAACAGACCCCTCCTGCTCACCATTTCTGTTTGCTTTCAAAACTGACATTTGGAGCAGCGTGGTTAAATATGTTAGCCATGCCCATTTGCTAAAATATACGTAATCTAACAATTTAACAAAAACAAAAACAAAAAAAAAAAACAGGAAGTGCATTTTCAGATTTCAATTTAAGATAAAAGGGCACAATTGTTTTTCTTAATGACATGCACAGATGAATTGTTCACCACAAAATTAGCATTGTGAGCTAATAAAATAATATGGTTAGTTTTGATTTCTTTGGGACTTTAAGCTTACTGTAACTTAACAATACTTTGTTTTACAATAAAAACTGTACATACTTGCACCCCAAACTACAAGCAAATTCAGTTACTTATTAGTACTACATTTTACAAATACAACACATAGCAGCTTCAAAATCTGTAGTCTTAATATTGTAGAAGTGATTAATGCTGTGGATCTAAGCTTTAATAGAATAATGCTAAATATGAAGTCATATTTACTACATACTGTATATATAAAAACATTGAAAAACCTCTCAGTTACACTTTTTAAAATGCAAAAAAATGCTATTAAAAAACAACAACTTCCAGATTTAGTACATTTGAGTCCATGAAAACTAAGGAGACTGTGACTATCTTCATATATATATATATATATATATATTTTTTTTTTATATATTTTCAGTATTCCTCAGTACTATACAAACATATTGACTTGAAACAAAAAAAGATATAAATACCAGCCTACTATACTCAATTTTAAGATGAAAATATTTAAAAACTGATTTTTAAAAAAATGTTTACAGGCCTTTTTTATTACTAAAAAAAGGTCAAGGACAGGCATAGAGTCAATGACACAGGGATCTTACAATGAAAATCAATAGAAAGGGCAGAAGGGTCAGGACAGGTTGCTCGATATCACATTGAGTTGAATAGGCAGGTCAGGGCAGACAGCTAACAATCAACAGTACATAAGGGATAGTCTACAATCCAGGAATAACACCCAGAAATGATCACTGGGGTGAATCGAGACATTGGAAAGACTGATCGAGAGATTGATGTGTGCGTGATGTGCTGCAGATGTTTGTGTAATCAGTCCCAGGTATGTGGCCTTCTGGGAAATGAAGTCTGAATCAGTAAGTGCCAAAGTACAGGTGACGGTTCCCTCTAGTGATGCTTGGGAGGTGGAGTGAGATTTTCAACTTCTTGGTCTTAGTGAGCTGCCTATTAGTAATGAAACAATGTATTTTGATTTCTGTCATGTGTACAAATGCTAATTTAACATTTAAATCATTATTTTGATACTTACACCGAGAGGATTCTGCTGTGAATGTCAGATGCGAAAATTCAATTATCACGAAAACTATTTTCTATTAACTATTGCAGTGCATTGTGGGATTGATTACATGCAATTCATGACATCAACTTTATGGTTTTGGACACAACTATGATTGCTCCCTCCAATATATGGGGGGGGGGGGGGGGGTTGGGATCCAGCCTACTGTATATGTTACAAATGAGAATGTTTTCATTGTCTCCTTTAAGTGGACTAATGTAAAGAATAACAACTATATTATGGATTTTTGAAATTTTAGATTCTTTTACAAGTGAAGTTTCACAAACTAATTTCGAGAGGAGCACGTGATATGATTGAGCACGTCTGGCTTCTCATCTGTAATCAGTAATAATCCAATCAGAACGATCCAAGCTTACTATATATAAATCATTTTCTCCCTACTGCTCTATCTTCGTTTGGAAGAATCCCCTCTTCCACCCCATCTCCTCCTTTCCCCCCCTTTTTCTAAGAGGAGCTCTCGAGACCTACCTGATCTCGGATCCCCTGATATGCTTATTGACCGGGCGGGAGCCTTGAGCTCAAGTATCTCCGAGCTCAGGGTTCTCTCCCGGGACAGCATGCCAAACCTGCTTAAATGCTAAGCATATCTAAGTGGGAACTCTTGAACTGTGGTTTGGTTAATTTGGTATAGACAAAGGGCAACAAATTGTACGTTATAACATTTCTCTGCAGTTTTGATTTCTCTTGTTTGGTCCACTTTTGATGCACACTGGAGTATGATTGCTGCCTTCACATCAAATGGGAAAGTAAAGTGTGTAACCCTTGTGTGCTGTTAGGGATGTTTTCATCCACTCTGGGGTGATTGTGAGTCTTAATTTGGCCACAACTTTCTCTGTTTCAGCAAGTGGAATAGTTCTGGGTGACAAATCATATTTTTACAAATGTTTTTAATAAAAAAAACAAAAAAACAAAAACAAAAAAAAAAACTCAGTAACACTTTATTTTGATGGTCAATTTGCGTATTAGTAGACTGTCTGCTTAATATCTGTAGATACTGTTCCTTCAACAGACATTTAACTGACTATAAGAAACTTTGCAAGTACATGTCAACTTACAATAACCCTAACCCCAACCTGACAGTCTACTTATAATCTAGTGAGAATTTGTTGGCATGTAGATGCAATGTAACTTAAATTCAACAAACGGACCATCAAAGTGTGACCATACCCTCAACAATACACTCTGGGCAAATTTACTACCCTTTTGTTTTGTTGGTGGCAGTTTCTGCCCTATTGACTTCCATTATAACAACACCTTTTGATTGCAAAGCCCTGACACCATATTATTATGTATTCTTAATTGTTGGTGGTTTTCCCTGTTGGAAAGTGTGTGTATGAGAAAGAGAGAGAGAGAGACCATGGCACACTAATTTGATATGTCTGATGAGAAAGTCAAAATAAGCAGCTTAGCTCTCAGAACACAGTAAACATAGTGAGTGTATTTTTGCATGCACACTATATATTTTTTTTACTCCATAGATCTTCACATAAAAAAACAGAAAAAAGGGTTAATGGTGCCAACTGATGATCAACAGTAAATATTACAAATTGTACCTCTTTCCAACACAGAAAACAACCAACAATCAAGAATGCATGGCTTTGCAATCCAAAAATGTCATTATAATGAAAGTCAATGGGGCAAAAACAGCCACAAATATAATGAAAGGGTAGTCCATTTGAACAATACACAACAAGTAACACAATGCTAAGTAAATTAAAACATTCAGAATTTTTTTTAATGTGTACCATGTATGAAATTATCTTTCAAAAAAAAAAGAGTAATATAAATTAATCATTTTTTTTATTAATTACAAAGTGCTTCATGTTGACTTCAACATGAAACATTAGCAGATTTTTCAACCACTTGTTACGCACATAGCCCTGGGAAAACTGATACCCATTACCCATTTTATCACTCTTACAGCAGCCTACTGTAAATGTGTACATTGTGGTATTCGCAGAGTCTGCTATTAAAGGAAGGTTCGTCAACAACTCCGGACGCTTGCTCAATGTTGTCTGTTCATACACCGTATTGAATCTTCAACACTTCATAAACCATAATTTAGTAATGGTGATGGGTGTTTTGTTTTCCGACATGCATGCAACAGACCAATCACAAAAGGCTGGGCCGTCAGAAATAAATGTACATTGTAAGAGGGCAAATGTGTTTTTTTTTTAACCTTGCAAGCATGTCAACCTGTGTATGGGACCCACCAAACCAAAATATGAACCTTTTTATAATTCATAATAGTAATTGAATAAGTAATTACATCCACATTTTACACATTTATTTACACATGCTTTTAACAATTTCCTGTGCAATCTACTGTAACTTACTAGCAGCAGTTTGCCAATAACTTACTGTAAATCATTTATGCAAGAAATACTGTATTTACATTTACAGCACCATTTATATTGCTGTATACTGTATGTGTTTTCAGCATTGTATATCTTTACTGTAACATACAGCAATTTTCACAATGCAACCTTAAAATACAGTAACATACTGCATAACTGTCCTATAGTAAAATACAATTCTTATTACAGTTTAATACTGTATAATTTACAAAAAATAATAACAGCACATGCTTTTACATTCTCAGTACCAGTATAAGCCCCATGACATCTAAACATTTTTGTTGAAATCTTAAAACCAGCTCCTGTGCGCTTAAACAGCCACAATGAGGCCATTCTGATCTAGTAAACTTGCTCAGGAGCTTACCTGAAACAGCTCTGCACTTAGATCACAGCTTAGCTTAAGCCAAATGACAAGTCTATAAGCAAGACCTACTGTAGGCCACAAGTATTTTGAGTCAAGTTAGTATAATGTAACTAGCTGCTTTTGCAATGGACTTTGCTGTAAGGAAAAAATGAAAATTTTAATAAAATACAGAAAATGAACATAAACAAATTAAAATAACATTTTAAGCCTCTAATACACTAAAACTCAAGCCAAAGTTGAACATCCATCAGCCAAGTTTTTGCAGTGTGTTCTGCACCATTTGCACCAGTCGAACTCTGTCAGTGACATATTGGATGATTGAGCATATTGAATCATGTTCGGTAGTCAGTATGAGAGATCACTTTGACTGGCTGTTCAGCTTAATAAACTTGAGCATAACCAGAGCAGAGGAAAAACAAACAAATAAACAAACAAATAAAAAAAGCAAATAAACAAATAGACATCTTGAAGGAAGGTAAATGTCAAGGTCAAGAGGGCACAAACAAATTGCTCTTCTAAAACTTATACCAGAGCATTTCAGTACATGAATATTTTCATGACTACATGGCTGACTGAAAAGATTAAAGTAAAGACCAACTAATCAGCATAATTTATATTCTTGATTTAATTTAACTCTGCTTTATTTACTTGTACACTAGACATATGGTAATATTTAATAATTCAGAATTTCATGATAATGAACATCTACAATATTGATATTGTGGTCACTTTAAAAATACAATGAATAGTTATTTCAAATTAACTAGAGTGCCTTTTAAGAATATTCAGATTGTTCTGGTTGCTCATCACAGACCCAAATGCTTGTAGACTTAAGGTTATTGCACACTGAATCCAGAATTTTCATCTATAAATCTTCACCTCTGTTTTCGAGAGGTGTTTTGACAATTCAGAGTTGCCGTACAAGTGAAAGGCAAAATCCAAAATGCTGTTGGAGAAACTAATATAATATAATACAAAGGTTCTGTGCTTTTTTGTATGCTAGTTAGGGATCACGGTTTGGTGTGTGTGTGTGTGTGTGTGTGTGTGTTTACCAGTGTTGTGCAAGTTACTTCCAAACTGTAATACATTGCAGATTACTAGTTACTCTTATTTAAAAGTAATCCCTTACATTACAATATTACTGTCTCAAAATTACTCTTTTATTACTTTTTTAGTTACTTTCACCAAAATAACTACAGAATTAGAACTTAACATTCTTAAACGACCAAATGTACTGCAGAGCATTTTACAAAAGTGATATGATGTAGCAGAATGACTGTGACCTATCCAGGCTACTAACAATATAGTATATAATTGGCAACGTGAAGGCTCAACATAATGCAAGAAAGGATGACAGTCAGATTCACAAATGATCTGTTAAAAGTATGGTAGAGGTAAAGTGGTTATCTGACAATATCTGTGCAACACAATCTTACAGCAATTCCTAACTTTTTGATTTAGTGGCTAATTTGTATGAATTCGTACAATCTAATTCGTACCATTTAGTACGATTTGTTCATCACCCAATGATGGTTGGGTTTAGGGGCGGGGTTGAGGGCGGGGTACGAATTCGTACTAATTAGCCACTAACTGACAAAATGTAAAATACTTACGTTTCCTCGTGAGATCAGGCTGGAATAGCTTCACTATATTTATATTAGACATAACAGGCCTATTTGTAAACTCCAATGCCATGACAAAATGCAGATTTCTTTTCTCTTCTTGTTGCCATTATTGTATTCACTTCAAATTCAAGTGGCTCACGACACAAAACTGTCATGACCAAAGTGAGCATGCACTCTCATCTCGTGCACTAATTTCCTCCCCTCAGGAGTGAGCGCGGCGGCGGATCTAGACACAGACATGATAACAGTGCTTTCCCGGGCTACTTCGGCCGAGGCCTGGAGATGGTTTATCCCCCAGCCCCGCAGCCGGACCGACTAGATGGGTGTATGTGGAGGACTAAAAAGGCAAGACCTTCCAGCCTCCCATCCCTTTCTTCCTGGAAGTGCACAGTGGGTTCACGCAGTCTTTGAGGGCACCATTCTATGCCTGATCTGCGTGCGCCTCTGCCTCACCACCCTTGATGGTGGAGCAGCCAAGGAGTACGAGTCGATTCCCCAGATTGAGAGTGCCATCACGGGCCCGCGTGGTGCCTGCTTCTGCTGATGACAGCTTCATCTGCCGTCCAAGGCGTGTCGTTCTTCTGCCTCCCTCTGAGCCAGAGCTCACACAGCCGCGGGCCAGGCTGCTTCCACTCCGCACGCTAGGGTCCATGCGCGTGTGCTGGCCCAGCTGCATGAGGGTGGTTCCAACCCAGGCCCTCTGTGTGTGCCCTGAGAAGAACGATGGCCACATTAGTAGTCCAGGAGCGCCACCTCAGGCTAAACCTGGCAAAAAATATGCGCAGAGTTGACAAAGTTCACTTTCTTGACTTCCCCATATACCAGTCTGGCCTGTTCTGCGACACCGTTGGTGGATTCACCCAGGAATTCAAAACGGTGCAGTCGGATACAATGGGCCTTCCTTCGGCGGGAATGTAAGACCGCTCCCCCTGCCGAACCATCCATATCCACTGCTTGTCGCAGAGAGCACCCATCTATGAGTGCTGCTCCACCCCCACCTCTGGCCAGCGGCAGTGCCGAGCACCTCGCAGGCAACCAACCCTCCCCGTCACAGGGCGTCGTTAAGTCTGGTTAACGGACCACAAAGCGCTCCTGAGATGGGTCATCCAGAGAAAAGGGAACTTGCTCTCTCCCCGGTGGAGGGCCGGGCTTCTCAGAGAGAGAGCATTTTTCCCTTTCCAAAATTCAAATTCTAAAAATTCAAAATTCAATAAATAATTTTTCAAAAATTTAATTAAATTCTATTAAATTGCCTGGATGTGACAGCCCGAATACTGCTAGTCTGGGACGCGATGCGCTCGCAGGATCGGTGCACTTCACCAGTGGCTCACGGGCACTAAGAGGACGGTCTCCTTTCTCTCACACCTTCAGCCTTCTCCTCCGAAGTCTAGGTGCAAGGTGAGAGTGAATCTCTGGCCTCCAGCTCTTCTAGAGATCCCAGCGCTCCCCGGATCAGCACTCCTACTACGTGCTGCCCCACTGCTGATACATCAGCGATTGTAGCGATGCAGCCATTAGCAAAGGGCTCTGCCTGCCTGGTTAGCGCGGGCTAGGCCTTCGCGGTGGCTCATACGCACAATCAGACTTGGCGAAACTGCCTCCCAAGTTTACAAGGGTGTATCTCACCAGGGTCAGCCCTGTGCCCGCCCCTGTCTTACAAGAGAAGATTGCTGTCCTTCGGGCGAAGGATGCAATCTAACCGATCCCTCCAGCCGAGATGGAGAGTGGGTTTACAGCCTGTACTTCATCATACCCAAAAGAGCGGTGGGCTACGGCCAAACCTAGATCTGCATGTTTTGAACCGCTGTCTTTACAAGCTGCCGTTTAAAATGCTTATGTAGAAACGCATCATCCAATGCGTTCGTCCTCGGGATTGGCCCGCTGCAATAGACCTGAAGGACACATACTTCACACGACGTCAGTCTCTGCGGTCTGTGTTTAAAGGTCTAGTCTGGCAGTACAAGTCCTTCCCTTCAGGATTTCTCTATCTCCGCGGGTCTTCACTAAGCTCGCGGAGGGGCCTTAGTGTCCCTTCGGCTCGTGGGTATCAGCATACTCAATTATTTCGACGACTGGCTGATTTTAGCCCACACTTGGGAGAAATTGATTATCCACAGGAACAAGGTGCTCCAGCACCTCCACTTATTGGGGTTTCACTTCAACTGAGAAAAGGGCAAACTCGCCCCCGTGCAGAGGATCTCTTTTCTCGGGCTGGACTTGGTCACTATGACAGCGCGCCTCTCCGAAGACCTCGCTCAGCTAATGCTGAACTGTCTGAGAGAGTTCGACAGGTTCCACTGAAATCTTTTCAGAGGCTCCTGGGGCATATGGCATCCGCAGCCGCTGTCACGCAGCTCGGATTACTTTATATGAAACCACTTCAGCACTGGCTTTACGATCGAGTCCCTAGATGCGCATGGCATGCGGGCACACACCAAGTGACTGTCACTGCGCTGTGCCGCCGTGCCCTCAGCCCTTGGAACAACCCCTCGTTCCTACAGGCCTGAGTGCCTCTAGGACAGGCGTCCAGTCATGTTGTTGTTTCAACGGATGCTTCCAGCACAAGCTGGGGGGCCGTGTGTTGCAGGCATGCAGCCACGGGCCTGTGGAAAGGAACCCAGTTGCATTGGCATATCAATCGCCTAGAGCTTTTGGCAGTATTCCTCGCTCTCCACTGTTTTTTACATGTGCTGGAGTGACAACACGTGCTGGTCAGGATGGACAGCACAGTGGCGGTAGCGTATATCACCCTTATGGGGGGTATCTCACTGCATGTCTCAGCTTGCTTGCTGTCTGCTCTTCTGGAGTCATACATGGCTGAAATCTCTGCGTGCCATTCACATTCCAGGCAAGCTCAACCATGCAGCCGATGCACTCTCACGGCAGCCCTTACGTCCAGGAGAATGGAGACTCCACCCCGAGCCAATTCACCTGATATGGGTGCGATTCGGGGAAGCCCAGGTTGATCTGTTTGCTTTCCCTGGGAACGCTCATTGCCAGTGTTTTTTTTTCCCTGACTGAGGGCTCTCTCAGCACATATGCACTGGCTCACAGCTGGCCTCGGGGCATGCACAAATATGCGTTTTCCCCAGTGAGCCTGCTCGCGCAGTTACTGTGCAAGGTCAGGGAGGACGAGGAACAGGTCTTGCTAGTTGTGCCTCTCTGGCCCAACCGGACTTGGATGTCAGAACTCTCCCTCCTCGCGACGGACCTCCCCTGGCGAATCCCTTTGAGAGAGGACCTACTCTCTCAGGGACAGGACACCATTTGGCACCCTCGCCCAGATCTTTGGAATCTCCACGTGTGGCCCTTAGACATGAGGAAACTTAGGTAACCTACCAATGGCGGTGGTTAATTACATCACTCAGGCTAGAGCCCCCTCGACGAGGCGCGCCTACGCCCTGAAGTGGAGTCTATTCACTGAATGGTGCGTCTTTCGCAGAGAAGACTCCTGAACTTGCCAGATCTGCGTTGTGCTTTCTTTTCTACAAAAGAAGCTAGAGAGCAAGCTGTTGCCCTCCACACTCAAGGTTTACGGGGCTGCCATCTCCGCTCATCATGACGCAGTGGCTGGCAGCACCGTGGGAAGGCATAACCTTATCTTCCGGTTCCTCAGAGGTGCCAAGCAAATTAATCAACCCCGCCCCCCTCTCATGCCCTCTTGGGATCTCGCCCTCATTTTTACAAGCATGCGTACAGATCCATTCAAACCACTTGACTCGGTATCTTTAAGATTTCTGTCCCTGAAGACAGCTCTGCTGGTCGCGTTGGCTTCTATCAAGAGGGTCGGGGGAGGGTTAGGCGATCCCATATGCTTATACTGCAGTCCCCCATCACAGGCGGACCTGTGTCTTCCCTCACCGCTAACCATCTTATATTCATATGCGTACTGCCCCTTCTCAGGGCTAGTCCATATGCTCTCTTGCCACCAGTCTCCCCACTTGGGTAGCAGGTGGCCTCCGCAGCATCCTCCCTATCGGGACTGCACGCTTTCCCAACGTACTGTCATATTAAATTCCTAGAAATTACTATACAGGCATTTGCGTCTCCTGAAAAATATATCTAAATCCGTAAATTTTCTGTTGAAGTGGGATAAATAAGGGCCAGGGAACACGTTGGAAGACCGCACCTCTGGTGATGCAGGTGTGCTCATGCTCTCTTTTGCCTGGCAAACCTCTCATTAGGGTGAAGGTAAGGTTCAATCATTATGGCATTTTCCATACATTTCCCCATAGTGGAAGTTCCCCTCCTATAGAGGAACGCTCCGGTTACTAAAGTAACCCTCGTTCCCCGAAGTGTTGAACGGAAATGCTATGTTCCTTCGCCATAATGATTGCCCCTTAGCTGTTGAGGTGAAAGTCTCTTCAGCTAAAAAAAAATATGCTTTGGCTTTGTTCGCACTGTGCTCTTATAGCCAAATTGATTGCAACGAGCATCAGCTGCGCAAGCTAAAGCTGCCAACTCATGGGCTTTTCAGTGGCCCGTTTACATACTCTTTCAGATGATTGGCTTTCTGAACAAAATCCCCATAGTGGAAGTTTTCCACATAGCATTTCGTTCTCCCCCTTGGGGAACGAGGGTTACTTTAGTAACCGGAGCATTTATCATGACACTTTTATCGATAATTTTTTTTCCTGCAATTGACAGCAAGAACAAACACAGAAGTGTATTCTGATTGACAAGCATCACCTAACTATGTTCAAAATAATTTAAAATGCAGCTATTCAGAAGCACAGAATATGCACTCACTCATGGAATAGTAAGGTTTATAATCTAATTAATACATATGTACCTTTTTTAACATGATTAAATGTAGATGCTGAATCACTGATAGAGTATGTGTTGGTTTCAGTGGCGTAGCATACAGGCCCATAGGGCATGAGGGGGCAGAGGAATTGAGAATTGAGAACCACTGCGAGTAAGATTCCATTGGTTAAAATCTGTTAATTTAACTAAACGAATATAATGGCAACTGCAATAGCTTTTAATAATCTTAGATGAAGTTCATTTCTTAGTTAATGCTTAATAATGCATTAAAATCCAAATTTGCAACCCCTAATAGCTAATGAAATTATGTTGTGTTTAAATTTAACATTTAAATATAATATAGGTTTTTCTCATTTTTGGTTTTTAATCCATATTAACTAACATTCACTAATGAGATTTTGCAAGGTGTTGCCTATTATACTTTCTCATAATTCTGCAACAGAATTAGTTTAAAAATGTCTTCACTCCTAACACGTATATACAATAAAGCAATACATTACGTACTTTAGGTTATTATGTTAACTATGAAGTAAACTTTTTGGCACAAAAAAATACCACGATAAAAGCTTCAGCAATTAATCGCAACAATAAAATCTGTTACCGACAAGCTTATTATACACTGAAATACAATAGTATATCATCTCATTCAGTAGCAGAACGTATACGTTCTGTTTGGCATTTGACTGTAGTCTTGGCTTTGAAAGAGCCACTTTTTGACGCTGGAGACACGAGACGACAGCAGAGTTGCCTTTCATCACCACATGTTCTCTGATGTAGGGTTGGTGTGTCACTAGCATAATAGACATCTCTGGGTTAGGAGGTAAAAAGAGGGGGAAGCTTCAGGGGCAGAGGTAGACCTAAAACTGGCCATTGTTTAGTCTGAGGGGCTGAAATCAAAGGCAGGGTTACTTGGGCAGACATTGTGAATGCATGAGTGGCTTCAGAAGTGAACTCACGGACAGCCTTCAAGACAACACTCAATGAGAGTAGCCTCCATCAAAAAAACTTAGATCAGAAGTAGGCCTTATGACAAATAAAGCATTGCTTGTGACTTTACACTTGGCAGGCATCTTTTGAGATGATTTTGGATGGGAGATTGCAGTTCTTCTCTAGTACAAACAAAAGTAAAAAGTGCTGACTGGTAAATCGGTTGGGTCAAACACAGAAAGTGTTATTATGTTAGCATTATTTTAATGTTTAATCTCTGTTCAGACAATAACGCACACATTTGGACATTCAAGTTGTGATCTAAACAATTTAACTTACAGTACTATAATGGATCTGAATTAGTAACTTACTCTGATCAGTTGCTACATTATTTAGCTTAGTTTGAAATAGACATATGAATTCAGTTAGTCCTTAACTGGAGACTCAGTATGACCTAATTATTTGAATCAGTGAGTCCTTAACTTGACTCATTGGCTGCATCTGAAATCACCTACTACTCAGTATGTACTACATTTTAATTTAATTTTACTACACGGCCGTTATAAAATATGTTCTATACAGTATGAATGTGAGAAGTATAAATGGAACTACATCTGCCATTTCTCATTATTACGTGACCTACCTGCGTCAGTTGCATCACTTCACACCCATTCATGAATTCTCTCGCTTGGCATTATGGGATAGCGTAGCGACCATCAGATGCGCACTTCATAATCGCACACTTTTATAGTATGGAAGAATGCAATTTCAGATGCAGCTGCTTTGACAGTATAATTTGAATCAGTAAGTCATTAACTGGAGATTCTTTCTAATAATTTGAATCAGTGAATTGTTACAGTGAATGAAAGTTATAGCCGCCTGGATAATTTGAATAAGTGAATCATTAATTGCAGCTACACTCTGACTGGATCAGTGATGTGAATCAGTGAATTGTTGACTTGAGCCTCACTCTGAATGGATCAATTGAATCATGAACTAGAGACAACGGCTGTTTCTCAATTCCAAGAACGCTAAGAATGGACTCGCATTCTTGTGAAGAGTGGTCTTGGCAGGTTAACTCAGAAGAACGAACTTGGGAGACCGCAAGAACACAGAACGCATCCTGTGAGACGTTGCGTTCTTCCTGATGGTCACATGACCTTCACGTATTTTTTACAGAAAATTATTTAAACATTACAGCATTCATACAAAGATTTATTGTTTTTTTCCCCCTTTTCAAAATATATAACATGCACAAATCCTTACAAACATGTTGCACAATACAAATAACACAGCTTTTAATACGAATTTCAGCAAATAAACACCCTTAATGTGTTTACGCCTTTATTAAGATTTTCATGTTAATGTTTACTTTCACCATCTTTTACAGCAAGTTTGATGCTCAAGTCTGCATTGGTGCATCCTCGATATCAGGAAAGCATCTGGTTTCTTTTTATGCATCCTCCGTTCTTGCGGTCTTGATGTTTTGGAACAGAATTTTCACGGCTGATGATGATGTTACACGAGAACACAAGGACATAAGATCGCTGAAGATGCATATTGAAAAACAGCCATCAGTGAACTGTTAAATGGAGACTACCTATTACTGAATCATTTGAATTAGTGTATTGTTAACCAGAGACCTGCTTTAACTGGATAATTTGAATTAGCAAAAGGGACAATGTGTGCAATATTATTCTTTGAAACTCAGTGAAGTCAACTAAATAGTTTTAAAACTAATAATACTCAAAAATGCAGATACTTAAAAAAAATGAAGAATTCAGATGCAAAAGCTGCTAAATGCTGCTGCTAAATGACATTGGGCAAATGCTTTAGGCATGTAGTACATGTTCAACAAATTATTTTGCTTCAAATCATCCAAACCCCAGTGCCAGCACATTCAGAAATAACAGTTTGTTTGCAAAAGCCTCTAAATGCCACTTGCCTTTGACAGCAAAAGCTGATATGTCCCGAGAACCAATCAGAAGGTATGAAACAAATCATATGTTTTCAATGTAATGACGCACTGATACGCTGGCTTTTATGAGGTTTTATTCCGCTTCGGATTAAGATTTTAAAAGATGGAATCTGATGAATTGGATGAGCCTGTCCGACTTACGTCCCTTACCTCATAACTGTGCATTATAAGAAAAAGAAAAGACACTGTACGTGTAACATGTATTCATAATGGTTTTTTTTTTGCGTAGTAATGCTACTATGATTGAGTCTGATTTCCTATGAATTTCCTTGAAAGACAAAGTTAAGAAGCCATTCTTTTATACAACTGAGATGCTATGAGGATAAACAAAAGATGAAAAAGAGACCAAGACCTTAAGTACGGTGAGTATGAATAAACGACAGCTTCTAAAAGCGTCTGAAGGACATTTGTTTTTTGCCCAGTAGGCCTACCTTGTGTTTTATTTGCTAAGCTTTTTTTTTTTTTTTTTTTAAAGATAAATATAATATATAAAACTATACATTATTTATATTACTTCATATTACCTATACGTCTGATAAGCTTTTTATATTAGTGGACAATGCACATGTTTGACAATGTTTTACAATACATTATTTGAATCTAACAAGCTTTGCAATGTTTGCTATGTTTACATTTTAAATCCAAATCCCAAATATCAGAAATGACAACAGATTGTTAAAATGTAATTAATGTCAATTTTAATGTTATTGATTAATGCACTTATTGACAAATTTCATTCAATAATTTTCCTTCTGCTTAGTCTCTGATTTATCAGGGGTTACCACAGCAGAATGAACTGCCACTTACAAATTTATGTATGTTTATTTTTAGATGGTTTGTGTAATGTGTTTTATGTATGGTAAAACAATTTCTAATTGCATCTTTAGTGGTTGTTTAACTAATTACACTGTCTTGTCCCAATAGGTGGATTTAGAGGTTTCTGCAAAAAAAGCACAAATGGATTTAGCTGGTTTTGACGCAAAAGTAAATCTGCCTTGTTAAAAACCAAAGAATTGTCTAAAGTGACATTTAGACAAATTAGGGTATTTTATTTACTAGCTAATAACCTTTTCATTATCTATAAAATGACACTTCTGAATCTGATAGGAGCATAGAAAAGAGATCTGATAGATTTAGAGGGTTTTGCATCTGAACTCTTAATATACATATACATTGAGAATAGAAACTAAGTAAAAATAAAATGTGTAACTACCGCAGTGGCTCAGTAGGTAGTGATGTTGCCTCACAGCAAGAAGGTCACTGGTTTGAGCCTCGGCTGGGTCAGTTGGCGTTTCTGTATGGAGTTTGCATGGTCTCCCTGCATTCGCGTGGGTTTCCTCCGGGTGCTCCGGTTTCCCCCACAATCCAAAGACATACGGTACAGGTGAATTGGGTAGGCTAAATTGTCCGTGGTGTATGAGTGTGTATGGATGTTTCCCAGAAATGGGTTGGGGCTGGAAGGGCATTCGCTGCATAAAACATATGCTGGATAAGTTGGTGGTTTATTCCACTGTGTCCATTAATCCACCCGGATTAATAAAGGGACTAAGCCGAAAAGAAAATGAATGAATGAATGTCCACAACTACATAATAGCCACTCAGTCATAGAAAGAAGTTAATAAACTTGACTAATGATCGTTCTATGCATTTTGGTTCATTTAATCCTTCCCACTAAATGTCTTTGAGGGAATTCAAATGCTAAGAAACAAAAAGTCACCACATTATTATCAATAGAAAGGCACTCTTTTGCTGGGTTCATAATTAATGGAGTACTCCGTAAAACTGGCTTCAGTAAAGATATCAGAGAGAGCCCAATTGCAGGGCAGTTGAGCAAAATTAGCTAAATTCCTATGGCCACAATGACCTTTGCTGCTGGTTACAATTGGCTGATTGTAACAACAGTAGAAATTGTGTTGTATCCAAACCCAAAACATGGGGGAATCTTTAATTGAGCAACAAACCAGGGGTCAAACATAACGTCCGTCTGCTGTCTCAAGTTAATAGATAATGCCTTGCAGACCTTGTTTGACCACTGACGCTCTGGCCTTTGAAGGGTCACTGCAGGGAAATCATTAAAGCATCCCCCAAGGTGAAACAAAATGGATTTGATTATCAAGCAGTGTCACTGGACTGTTTAGATCAGTTGCTGAAATTTTTAATGCCTGTTTTTAATCCAGGGGCCGCAGATAAAGACAGAATGTGGATCCTAATACTTCAAATTCAGTTTATGCAAATTGGCTTTTTCTCTTGAATTATTCATCCACCGAATCGACTGAAATTTGGGCAAAATGTGCTTTTTTAGACAAAAGTGTTGTATGCAAATCAAACTTAAAAATTCCAACAAGCTGTGAGGTTATTATGTCCTACATTTTTAGGAATTTTTATACAGATGTTCAAATGCGCCCATTTAAACAAGTGCCTATATGAAGCTGAACATCTAATATCTGTTCTAAACGCTCGAGTTTATTTTAGACGGCTGAGCAATTGTCTTACAATGAACAATTTGCCTCGAGGAGCAGCAATAATCTGAAATCATTCTCTTTGTTTTCCTACAGTCAACCCCAATGGTGATTCAACACACCTGCAGTTTAGCATCGCAGCATGTGCAATCAGAAAACACAGCTATTAAACACATGCCCTAATCAGTACAGGATCATCAAATGCGTTGATTTTAAAGTGCTGTTGAGTTGAGAAGAGTGGCCTACACATTGCAGACCTCTGCGTTTGATGTATTTGTAGTGACTGAGGTTAATAGTGGTCGGAAAATAACAGAGTTCATAAAGTTAGATGCTATTTAAGGTTACTTTAGCTTTAATTCTCTGTCCTTACAGTAAGCTCTCTTAGGCCTTTGGGGTGTGAAGGCCCTCTTGATGGTCTGTTGCTTGTCTAATTAAAACCGTTGGTGCAGGGTCTTCTGCTCCATGGGAAGAAAGAGACTCAAAGATTAGCTGTGTAAAAATTTGATTATGCTAAACTTGGTAGAATGTCATTTATTATGCATCAAAGGTCCGAAGTTATTCACAATTTAGAGCAAATCTATGTGATGGTAATAATACACTGATACTGTGCTAATAAAAAAAAGCAACACATATACATATGTCAAGTTTTTTTTTTTTTTTTTTGTGGAAAGATGTATATCAGGGCTGTTCAATTAGTTTGTCATGGGGGTCAGGTAATGAAAAGCATCCCAAATGAGGGGCCGGAGAGATATGACTTGCAATATTTGATGACACAACTGCATATAAAAGCCCATATGTTGTTTTTTTGCTCCTTAAAACACCCATGTTGGCTTTTTTTACATTAAAATGTTAATATGTTGTATTTTGAAACTACACATTATCAGTGCATTGTACAATAGGCTGTTTTTTTTACAAACATATTCAAATGTTGTTTTTTAAAGCACAACAAACGCAGTGCATTGCTTTAGTAGGTTTCTTCTACATTCAAAGACATTCATACATAATCATTTTAATAATAATTCGTCTAACATACCTTTTGTTTACATTGCACTGAAAGTCATGCACAACTCTCACCACAGCATGGGAGGTTTTCTACTGGATGGAACACGGAAAGCCACGAGCATGTTGCTCTGCTTGTCATATATTCTTACATTAGAAATGATGAAGTTGCGTGCAAAAAAGATGCAATATGTGAACGACCCGCTGCTATAGTTAATCCAGTGTGTATGCGTATTAGCCTCCGTGTACAAGCTCGGAAGTAGCGCACAGTTAGCATAACTTTGTTTAGTTGCAGCAGTTTCGTTCAGTGCAACAGAAATTCGGCGTAGAGAACCGTTTTCGATTAATTAACCATGTCAAATTAAATCGCAGTTAATAGTGAAATCAGCTAATCGGTGCATCCCTAATAACAACATCAGTGTAATGTACAAAAGGCCTTTTCTACAAACATATCCAAAATGTTTTCGGCTGCTCGCGTTACTCGCTTAATGTCACTTGACTCACGCTCTGCACAACCTTCAACTGCAGCTTGTGCTGTATTTAACAGACGCACGTCACCTGATAACTATAGTGACCGTTTTTCGCCTGAACTAAATTTAGTTTTGATGTCTTGGTCATTAATTGGAGGGCCAGAACAAATTGCCTTGGGCAGAGGTCGGCCTGCCAAAACTGATAAAAAAAAAAAATAAAATAAATAATATTGATAATAAAATATGATAATATTCAAAATGTAAAGCTTACACAAGAAGTGTTTCATAGGAAACAACCGTACACACAACCGTACACAGAAGTGTGTTTATAAATTATTCTGAGAATTTTAAACAATGCTTAATTACATAATTATATTTTCTTTGGCAGCACCAAATGAAAAAAGTGATGTGTTCAAACTGCTGCCCTGACTGGTTTTAGATTGATTTGCCTGCGCCAACAAATACAGTGTTTGTTTGGATGTTGTTGCGTCACATCCTAAATCAATTTCTCCATCATGTCTGAAGTAGTGTGAGTGTATCGAGTACAACAGGCATCAG
Source organism: Danio tinwini (assembly GCA_903798205.1). Lineage (NCBI taxonomy): Eukaryota > Metazoa > Chordata > Actinopteri > Cypriniformes > Danionidae > Danio > Danio tinwini. The sequence continues at coordinate 13,063,782 of CAIGQZ010000690.1, forward strand.
TTAGAAGTGTGGTTCTCTGCAGGTCTTGAGTCATACCTGTCAACATTGGGATGTGAAAATAAGGGATCCCCTCCCCATACTGTAAATGAAAAAAAAAGAAGCTTTTTCATTGTAAATAAACAGTTGAAAGGGTTAGGAATATGTTTTTTTATTATAAAATGAATGAATAGTATACATTAGAAAAAGCTGCAAATAAATCAGCAAACTGTTTTTATAAATATAAAAAATTGAATTATCAAATATCATTAACCTTTTCTTCACTGTATAATTTAACCATTCTGATTAAAGAGCAGTGAATAAATCTCTTATTTAGATTTTTCATTTGACTACATTGAATTATAAAGGTGTCACTTTAAAAATGCACATATCTATAATGAAAGCATTCAATCAAACTTTTTTATACTCATTTAAGACAACATTTGTTCTGTTTAAAAAAAAACACACCAATATTTCAAGAGTTCACACTTAGCTGATGATTGATTATAAGCAAGTTTGG
>CAIGQZ010000690.1:13086811-13101670 GCA_903798205.1 Danio tinwini
GTGTGTGTGTGTGTGTGTGTGTGTGTGTGTGTGTGTGTGTGTGTGTGAGTGTTTACATTCATCAGCTGGGTTGTCATGTGTCTTGTTACCACTCATATCTCTCAGCTGTTTTCTATCAGTCACAGCTGTTGCGCCTTACCGCACGCCTACATATGTTCAGTGTTTTGTAGATAGCGTTATCAGTTCGTTGTTGTTCACTCCTGTGTCTGCTTCCGGTTAGACGCTCTCGCTCGTCCTGGTGGTGGGTCTTTGCCATAGGCCTGTTTCATTTGGACCTTATGCACGTCTCCGTTTCATTGACGTTGTCACAACTGCCTGCTCTGATGACAACTATATCAGTGAGAGACTTCATGCCAAATCCGCTACTCTGATGAACTTTACCGCTGGTAAGCGTGTCGATTTCCTTGAGAGTTGCTCCCTAGCGCTAACCTTTCCCTTCCCTCGATATCTGGTGAGATATCAGTGAGAGACTTCTATTCGGTGCTGTTTCTCGGATGAACTTTTACTGCTGTTTAACGTGTTGTATTCCTGGTGTGAGCACCCTTGCTCAACACTATATCTGGTGAGATCAATACCAGTTGTGATTCTTTAATAAATCTCCTTGCATTCACTTGCATTTGGGTCTCCTATGTATATCTTTGTGACAACCTCTTCTCATCTCCTCACCATCTGTTGTTAAAGATCTATCTAGACATTTAAGACATGTCATATACTGATCTCTCACAGACTTTTTCTCCAAATTGAAAAAGTACTTGAAGCATCCATATCTTTTAACTGCATGTATCGTGACCACACAAGAGCTCCTTTTACTTTTTCCTGTAACAGGGAGCTTATTTCCAGTCTTTTTGTGTGCAGCTCTTCATCATTATGCCCAGTCTCTTCACCATTTAAAAATGTATTGTCAATTCTTGTTATTTCCAACTCAACCGCTTCTATAGCTTGTTTTAACAAAACTGATGAAAAAAATGTATACTGTTGGCAAAAAACTCCACCACTGATTTAAGGATTTAAAAGCACTCTTTCTTTCTTTCCGTTTATCCCAAAAAACTTAAAACTTTCACAAAAAATCATCTAAGTAATTTTTTATTAAAATACCACTGAGATCTATTTACTTCTTGCTTTAACAAAAAAGTCACAGTAATAACATGATCTGTGAAGCCCACTTGTCTAATTGAGCTATCTGTTAATTTGGGTTTAAGCCCTTTTGACACATAAAACCTGTCTAGCTTAGCTGCACTCACCCTCCCATTCACTACCTTCACCCATAATGCTTATCTTTTTTTTAAGCTTTTACTGGATTGTAAATGATGCTCTTCACTAAGTCTATCATTATTAAAATCAACAGTGCAATTCCAATCTCCACCTAAAATCATGTAGTCACAAACACTTTGCTCTAAACTTTCTTTAATATTTTTAAAAAATCCACTCTATCCGTCCCAATATTGGGTGACTAAACATAATTAACAAATAACTTAAACCTTCTATTTCAGCTTTAACCATTAAACCCCGAACATTAACAATTGTAGAACAATTCAAAATATTCACTTTTAAACTTTTAGAGAAAAGTACAGCCGCACCTCCACAAACATTACTCCCATGACTTACAAATACTTGACCACCCCAATTTATACCCCATTCAACTTCATCTTTTACAGTGCTATGTGTCTCCTGAAGAAATATTACATTAAGTTTATTAATATTAACTATTTGCTTTACCATTTCTCTTTTCTGCTTATCCCTGCCCCCGTTAATATTTAAAGAGCCAATAATCAAACTACCCATTAATATTATTAGAGAAAGGGACAGACAGAATCAAAAGGATACCAAACCCTGTGACATGGTAAAGACAGATATCACTTATATTTTGGAAAGACCTTTTTACAATTTTGAGTTCTGTTTAAATTGGAGACTTTGTTCAAATTCGTAACACGTTTTCTCAATCTAAAACATTTCTTATCATCTAGCAAATCAAGACTGACCGTTTTTTGTAAAACTGCAACCGACCTGATACATTTTTTGTGTCATCAAAGTAATCTTCAACCTTCACCAATTGTCCAAACGTTTCATCAGGAAAATTATCAATTTCTTCTAATGAATACAGCTCGACCTACCTACCCCCTCAAACCCTTCTCCACCTGACTCAATCTGTTCCAATTCATCTGCATCACTTTCTGTATTTCAAATATCAATTGACATTGTTTCTGCATCCTTCCTTTCACTAATAACCATTACCAGTACAACTACTGCCTGATGCTACATCTTTTTGTCTATTTCCTTCAATTATTCTTTCATCAGATCTCTCCACGCGCTCTACTTGCTCCCTATGAGGACAAAAAAGACATTTGTGTCCCACATCTCCACATTCAAAACATTTCATAGTCCCCGAGCTAGCATACACCGTGTAATATCCCCCTCCGTGTTTGATCTTAAAAGAAGCATCCAATGTCTGTGTCGGAGATTCCAAAAACATAAAAACTTGCCTCCTTAGCAAAATTACATTCTTTAAATGAGCATCTTTACATCCAAAAGTCACCGTTTTAAAGCCACTTGCAAGTTTACCAAATCTACGCAATTCTTGTTCAATTAATTCATTTGGAATAAACGGTGGAACTCCTGAAATAACCACTCTAGTTGATGGCACCGACAACGGTGATACTTGCACAAGCATATTGTTGATGAACACCCCATTCTCAATCAGAGTACAGACAAAAGCCTCTTCTTTAAAAAAAAAACAAACTACAGTAGCTTTATTCATTCTAGATGCATAAGCTATGTTATCATATCCAACCTGTTCACCTACCGCAAGCAAAGCCTCTTCCATTGTAATCCCGGGATCCGTAATAAAATGAACCCCATGTCCAATGGACAGCGGCGGCGTCACTATGGAGGCCATTTACCACAAAAATTTCCAACCAGTACCACTGTCACAAAACCCTTACCGTATCTAAAAACAAATGACAAAAACAAAAAAAGAGATGCTAGCTCTCCATGCACACACACTCATACACGAACAGAAACCGGAAACCCGAGAGAGAGAGAGAGAGAGAGAGAGAGAGAGAAAGAGAGAGAGAGAGAGAGAGAGAGAGAGAGAGAGAGAGAGAGAGAGAGAGAGAGTTGACTTTTAAAGCTCTTTTATTTACAAACAATTTAACTCAAACATAATAAAAATAAATACTATGGATGTCCAGATCCAATCACGTGATTGAAAATCGGGCCCGATCACACTGTTTCAGACTCAATCGGAATCGGATGTTACCACCCGATCAGGACTCGAATATATATATTCCCATTATTTTTGAACACATCTATAGTTATGCCGTGGCACAGAGTTAGATCTCTTTCTTGACTTCACACAGAAATAGCAATGCGTGCGGCATGACATCACTTTGTTGCAGAGACGCTATTGGTTAAATGCCAATGTTATGCTAAAATAAGGTGAATCAATTTAAAATTAAAGAACATCCTGGATCTGTTTCTTTGCTCTTCTTTATTTTTTTTATGTATTATAGAAGTTTTGGATTGGGGTTCAGTATCAGTAGATACTCAAAATCAAATGACTTCGACTCTGCAAAAAAAATAATAATAATTATCGGGACATCCCTAATAAATACAAAAACAACAACAACTATTAAATCTATAAAAGTTATGCACATACATACACATAAATCTATTTTTTTGTCTCTCTCCTTAAACATAAGATTTAATGCATCCAGATTTCTTCAATGATTTTACATATTTTCAATAGCCCACAATAAAACAAAATAATCTAGATCATTTACTAATTTATAATACATATACCCCAAAACTAACCTACTTCTTACCAAAGCATTAAACATCTTTATTTTGTCCAAAAACAAACAAAAACGCTTTAAATAAATCAAAATCTAAAGGGGTGGCTCACTTTGATATCATATTTTAAACTATAGTTAATGTGTAATGTAACTGTGTGAACATAAACAACATCTCTGAATGTAATACGCTCAAAGTTCAATGCTAAGGGAGATATTGGCTTTTACAAAGTTAGCTTAGCAAAGCCTACAGTGAGTGAAGTTTGAGGACTACAAAAAATAAACTCGGGTTAGTTAGATCACACTTTAGGTTACGTGCATACACCATGTGTATACACCCCGTGCAGCGTAGGTGCATGGCCAGGAGTGATGTAATGTTAAAGCAGAGAAAGCTAAAATGCTAAAACTTATCTATACATGCATAGTTTCTAGTGTTAATGGTATGTTTTAGCAAGAACGTAAACAAGAATGTAAACAACAAGAAATGCTGTTTGACAATGTCAACTTTTTAGCTCCAAATTCATATTTATTCCCTCAAACTGCTGTAAACACCCACAATCTTCACCAGCGCTGCAGAATCTCTCTATGCGGCCGCTTTCCCTGTGTTCTACATCTCAAATAACAAACTTGCAAAAGATATGAGAATGTTTCATATTACTTACACATGCTTATAACCTGAATATATATCCTAAATATATATATCTTAGAGAGCAGGCATGAGGTTCAGCGGTGTCCTCGTCATTTTATGTCAAATTCAGGCTCATGCTGACATGGCTACACTGACTGACAGTATTTACACAGCAGAGGCACAGCACGTGCTAGTGACTTGACGTGATGCTTCCTTGTGACATGGAGCCAATCAGCGAATCACAGCACATTATGATAGCCAGAGAGAGAGAGAGAGAGAGAGAGAGAGAGAGAGAGAGAGAGATACTTTACTGCATTTTAAAACTAACCAATTATAAACATTTAACAATTACAATTTTGTAAGATTAAAAAAAAATGTTGAAAACACATTCTCAACTACACAACACAAGGCACTATTGCAACACTAAATATTTGCAAGAGAGAGAGAAGCGAAGCCTGGCACAGCTTCATACTAAGAAAACTGGCATCACTGTGGTTCATTTTGATGCCACTTGTTTTAAATGCAAGTCAGGGGTGAAGCAGAGGGCCCTCTCATAAACAGAGCAGTGTTTGTTTCACTTCTCCTGCCTGACCTTTGGAAAATCATTTCCGAGAGCTAATTGAATAAAGCCTAAATACTTTGTATAGCCAAAGCCCTCAAATCCCTGTAGACAGCGCAATGCATTACCCTTAAATTATATTGAATACGTGCAGGGTTTTAGTGCAGTTCCATAGTTATATTAAAGGAAACTTACTTATTCCATTCTGTATAATAGGTTCAATCTGAGCAAAGTTGCTTCCTTCTCAATAGCAGCAGCACTTTGTGACCTACACACCTTGTACAGAAATAACCTGCACGCTCCAGCAGAGGCTGTCAAAATGCATCTGGATCATGATAAACCCAATACAAGAGCGAATGTGTACTAGTGCACAAGCTGACAGATGGAGCACTTTGCATTTAAACAGCAGGTATTCCCTGTTAGTGATCATGCGACGGTGTTAAACAAGACTTTATGGATATTGTTTGGCCTAATAAGGAATTCCACAGAGGAAGTGGGAACAGGTTTGCTTATTAGTGGTCTTTTCTCTATTGTTTGCAACAAACTGTAGCTGGCTCTGTATTATTCGGCATTGTAGGAGGTAAAATGCCAGGAAAATGCTTCTATGGGGTTCTAAAGAAAGTCTGTTGTAGAAAGAGGTTAAGCACAAGGTCGATAATATTCTCTAAAAAGGCACCATCTACTGCTGCATTTACTTGCATTGAATCCATGCAGAGTTTCTATGCAATGCAGAGCTGGGAGGTTTGCAAGGATCAAAAAGGATACTGTCATAATCAGTTATGATTTATGGGACCCCTAAGGTCTATGTCACAAGCAGAGTTAAGAAAATGTAGGCCAGTATCTTCAGAAGACTTGCTCTGCTTTTAGAATGACACATTTCCAAGGTTACAGTGCATTTCTGAAAACAAATAAACAGCAAATGTTTAGAAATCTTATCGGATATTCTGGAAAACAACTTGGGAACTCTGAACAATGAGCTACAGCAATGGTCCTCCTGTTTGCGTGCCGAAAACTTCCTTTCGGTTGAAAAAGATCAGTGACTGTGCACAATAACTGATGACCTAGCCTCAATCCATGACACATGCTTTTGCATCCCACGAGTTTCTCCAATTTAAATCTGAGTTAGCATATGCCCTTCCTGCTTTCTGAACATCCTCTGATTCTGCTAAAAATGATTAGAGTCATGACAAAAGCTTGCAATCTCCTGAATTAGACTTTTTTTCTTTGTTTAGAGGCAACATTACTGAGAGGTTTGGCTCAGTCAGTGGCCCATAGGCTCATGGAACTTATCCAGTCAATGTCTCTCAGAGAATTGGATTTGGAGACTCGCACTGATCTGTGATTTGTGTTGACAATAGAGGAAGCGAAGAAATGTTGTTTGACATGTTTCTAAATCCTCTGCATAGCTCCAACCTGTGCCAACAACTCTGCAGTTCAAAATTCATGTCAGATGCTGTTACTAGTATATGGGTACGCTGTAGAGGTGGAGTGTGAAAACTTGCCTATGTAGGACAAATTTTATTTTGATGCTAATTAAGCAAATCTGAACCATACAATCAAGGACTGGATTATTTGCTGCTGCTGTTGGTGCAGACTATAGCTTGTTTATTATTTTTATTTTTTCCAGGATGTGGCCTTTTAGGGTTTGACCCCCTTCTTTTGAGCAAGAAGGATACAATACATGTACAGTAGTTGTTTTCAAGCCTGTAACTAGAGGTACACTTTCCAGCAGAGTTTAGTTCAAGGGGTTTTAGGTTTTTCTCTCAAGATTCACTTTCCTGTTGACTTGTTAAAGGATGTAGTTCTGGGGGCTCCAGAAACATAGTTGGTTTGGGATAAGTTCAACAGAAAGACTCTAATGCTGCAAAATTTATTCACAACTATTAGGGGTGCCCAATCACTGCTTAACATCTAGAGTAAGTACTGATTTAGACTCATTCTGAAAACGTACCCCTATATACATTTCTGGAGATCGCAAATTATGTAGCCAGAATAGCGTATGGCTGCATTTCTTCTTTAAAACGAACACTACGAAGCAGTATGGTGCCGTTCCTTCACGTGCTTACCAGTTGACCGATTACCTCCGTGTGGACAGCTTTTCTGCAGTTAGGTTTGTCTAGTGGCTTGTTGTGTACGTTGGAGGATTTGAGACACAGAGCTTGACTTTTCCAGAAAGCATGTAAGACAAAAACAAAAGCCAAAACATGAAATAAACAGGTAAATAACAGTGAGAATGTGGTAAAATCTGAAAAATGTGGTACAAATTTGGCTGCCCCAAGGGCTTTTCTTTTTCTGGATTACTTTTAAAAACACTGTTGGTTGGGTTTAGGGTAGTGGGTGGGCGCTGGTCAATTGGTGTTTTTAAAAACACTATCGGTTGGGTTTAGGGAAGGAGGAGGGTGGGTCAGTTAATCAGTCAGTCAGCCAACAGTGACATCTGGTGGATTTAAGCGAGAATAGCAGGTGCAAATGGCACTCGTGAGAGAAAATTGAGATCTCAAAAAACATACACAGTGGCCTCTGGCGGATTCCTGAAAACAAAAACTGCAAAAAAAACCCCCAAAAAATGTAGCTCTGGGGATATATATGGCACTCTCCAGAAATGTAATTAGGGTTGCGTAATCAGAATGAGCCTCCAGAGAGTCGTACATTTCTGGAGACCATGAAATATGTACCCAAATGAACGCTATGGGGCAGTATGATGCGCAGACTGCTTTTATTTATTTTCATGCTTACCGTTTGGTCAGTAGCTTGCCGCGTATGCTGATGGACTTGTAATGTGGAGCAGAGTGGACCGCAATGACCGGGTAAAACAAAACCAGGTAAAACAAAAGCAATAAATAAATAAATAAATGAACAGGCTGAAAATGTGGTAAAATCTGAAGATGTGGTAAAATCACATGCCTGTGACAGCTTTTTTAAAATTTATAATCTTGAATGTGAAGCTGCTTTGACAATTTACATTGTATAAGCGCTATACAAATAAAGGGGAATTGAATTTTATTTTCTAGATTGCTTTTGAAAACACCATTTGAGTTTAGCAACAAGGAAGTAAGTGGGTCAGTCAAGGTGGTACAGCAAGCTGGTCAGCTGAAATGCATATTGTGGCATCTGGTGGATTTTCACAAGAAGAATGTGTGCAAATGGCACATTCAACAAAAAAAAAAATAGATCAAATATGTACACAACAGCCTCTGGTGGGTTTGTGAAAACAAAAACAGCAAACAGACTTTGATCTGGGTATGTATTTCATGGCCCCCAGAAATGTAGACCTGGGTACGTATCGACAATGAGCCTGAGTTGACTGGATCTCACTGAAGTTTGGTTTTTTAAGTCAGGTTTTCTTCGAATGTCTGAGTTGTAGAAGTTTTTTCCAAATTAGGCAGTAGAAAAACTCCCAAAGTTCACAGTTGATGATGCCGACATTCCCCTCCATCCTAACATACACTCCATCCTCTCTATCACCACCAGCACCAGGTTGGTGCCTGTTTTTCTATCAGAGGTTGGTTCCTTCGATTCTGCCTTTGTCATCAAACAGAAACAGCCTGATCTGCAACCCCAATATTTGCAGGGTCTACAAGGATATTTCCATACAGCTGAAATTTTATTTATAGTACCTTTCTACCAACAATTAGTTCTTTATAGAATAAATACAATGCTATCTCTAAATCTTTGGGGTACAACTAGAAATTTCCAGTTTGCTTAACTAGATCGGAAATCAGTTACTCTGATCTTGAAGTGCTACCATTCGGCAGATTCTGTTTCGTCCATGCCTGTCAATATCAAATTACCCTGAACACCTTAGTTAGCCATCAGCTGAAATGTGAAGATAGCTGCTTTTCAGGAGCAAGGTTGTTGATCCCTACTCAAGACAAAAGTGGCCGTCCAGGAGCAGGATTAGTGTGCAAGGTCACTAGTGCCATCAGCCACCATTGCTAACAACTACCAGGAGACCTCGGGAAACTTTACTGTTTTTTTGCACACAGTGGTGTCCTTGAAGACTTATAAAGGGAGAGGTTCATAATCCAGAGCCAGAAAAATGATGAGTTGTCAAATCAATCCTTTGGAACAGAAATCAAAAGTAGCGGCTATTCGACCAAAACCCCTGTAGCCAGCAGACCCTGCCCTTTTCTGTGACCAAAATGTCTTTGACCTTCTTGACATTTACTATCCCTCATCATGACAAAAGTACCATGCCCCATTTCATTTAAGTCATAATATTCCCCTAGGATGATTTATGTTTCTTTTCTAATATTTTGTGTTCAGTTTTATATTAAACAGAACATTCTCCAAGGTTTGACAACACATACACTGTGACTATCTTTAGCCGCTGCTTACAAACTCTTGAATGAGAAACAAGATCTTTCGTACTGAGGCATCATTACTCAGATGTTTGGCTCTGTCATTGGCCCATGGGCTCATGGATCTTAGCCATTCACAATCTCTAGGAGCATAGGTTTGTAGATTCAAGCTGACAGAAGGGGAAGCAAACAAATGGATGTTTGGCATGTTTCCGAACCCTCTGCACAGCTTCTTCAACTATCACAGCCACTGCAGCCCGACATGTCCAAGCTTCTTGTCAGTTGCTGTGGTTATTGTAGATGGGGGCCCTGCATAGAAAGAGGTTGACAGTGGATCGTACTAGTAGATGCATGGTGCATTGCAGCACAATATCAATGAGAGATTGGCTCTCTGCTTCTGTTCACTGCGACTGTCAGTAACAATGTGTTCTCACTCCTTCATACTGTCAGTGCTTGATGCAGACGATTGAAAAATCGTAGTTGTTAATATTCAGCAGCATTTGAGACTTTTTTCACTCAACTATAAAACTTGAATACTAACATTTATTTGATTTGTTGAAAAGAATGAATTAAGCTGAAGCTGTACAATGCAAAATCTCCTTATCTAGTCAAAAGTAACAATATAAAAAAAAAAAACATATTGGTATTGTTTTAAGATTAAAATACTATGTAAAATCAGGTTGTGCAAAATTACTATGATTGTTTTAAGACTATTTATCTTTTACTATCTTACCTGCAAATTTAGCTTAATTACAAATACATTTGAACTTATTTTTAAGACTTTATTTTAGCTTTAATAACTTTAAGTTTTAAGTTTACCCATTAAATAAAAGCTCAATATAGTTGTTCTTTAGTGACAAAATACATTCAGTTATATTTTGTATAATTAATCTTCATTATTTTGACAAGCAACAAGCCATCATTTTGCATTGTAACAACTGAGTGTGTGCTACGATCAACAATTTTTGATAACCATGTGATTGAATTAATTGTATGTGTGAACTTTGTATACAGAAACAGATTGGGGACATTTTTGAGTGACCAAGAGTCTGCATTTTAAACATTAAAATAGCCTCACGCTGGAAAAAAAAAACAAACAAAAAACTTTTATGTCCACTAAGAATAATGGAGATGCCACTTGCTGTCATGTCCACTTCGGACATTAAAAGGCAAATCCGCTGAAAAAAAAAGGAGAGGCGACTTGAACAAATGGAAGGACAGAATAGGGAGAGCTTTGAAGGAGGCTGGGAAAGCATATTTGAATCAAAGAGGAGAACAAAAAACAGGGAAAAATCAACAGAAAGAGGTGAATGGAAGAACAGTATAAGTGATATGATCTCTCTCTCTCTGAATGCGCTGAGGAGCGCTAAACACCACAAAAACATATTAATCTATCAAAATAAACAAAATACCATGTATAATAAAGTTATATCAAAGCATATTTCCTGCCAGTCCTGTATAAATACAGCAAGCAGAGTTTATTTGTTTGTATATTTATTTATATCATGAGATGGTGAAGCGCGAGAACAGTTTGAAGTAGTATACACACAGGTGCGCTGTGCTAGCTTTTCTAAATAAACGACAATATTTAGCTACGATGTATGTCTGCATTGTATGTATTTATTGTTGTATTTAATAATTTATTGTTTATTGTTAATAATTGATTGTTATTGTCTGTATTGTACAAAATCTATATACTGTACATTTTAAATAATAATAATTATAATAATAATAATAATAATAATAATAATAATAATAATAATAATAATAATAATAATAATAATAATAATAATAAACTTGAAGAAATGCTTAATATTAACCGGAAATGTATCTCACTGTATTAAAACTAAGACAAAGGAATTAGATCTTTAGTGGTTTAAAGTGATCTGATGAATTGGGCTTATTCTGTTATTCCACACTAACTGGACATAAACCGTTCTTCCACATTTGAGAAATAGAAATCACAAAAACTCTTGATTTTTAATACTGACACTGGAAAATGTTATCTCCTTAGAATTGAAAAGCTTTTGTTGTCTATCTTCAAGTAAAATCTAAATATATAATATAATGTTCACAATCCAAATAAAAAAAAAAATCTGATTACTTAAAATTTGAACATGTGAGCGTATATGGTTCTTCATCTCAAGGCCTCAACTTTCAAGTCTTAATTTAAACCAGGATCACACATACATGCATATTGTCCACAACCATATATACGATTGTGGACAATATGCATGTATGTGTGATCCTGATTTAATTCATACAATAATAATCTTGTTATAAGAGTAAATGCTTTGGCAGACTATATAATGTCAATTCTAAATAAGAGGATTTATCCACTTTAGTAACTTAATTTTAATTGTAATTTTAAAACCCCGTTCAGGTCGCATGATTTTTTTTTGTTGGTTACGAAAGTCACTATGTCCGATTATGCAATTTTTTTTTTCTTGATAAAATCTTACTTGTCGTGGGTAACAAATGTGTCAGACTACACGGTCCTTCATGATTAGTCATCCTGTGACGTCTACGACGAGCATTATTTCCCAAAGCACTCACAAGTGTTGCTATATTGATATTTCTTAGCTCAATTTCAATTTCTTTTAATCTTATTTCAATCTCAATAAAAACTGATGCTTGCATACTACATGATTTAAGGGCATTCGCTACATGGATAGGATCAAACTTATGATTCCTTTTTAATAATAAGATATTTTCTTTGAAATTTAAATGTATATTTTCCTGTCAGGGTTGCTTATTAAACACTCCCTCGACTGAACTTGCTGCGAATGAGATGGAGAAAATGAAAGCACATAACTAGCAGCAAGAAAAAAATCAGATGCTCAAGACATGATCTTTAAAAATAACGATATATTAAAAAATGAGCAAATATGTAAATGAGGTTTGTGATGCAACAATCACAGTGAAGTATTCATTAAATCCTTATTTTCCACAGAGAGAAACAAATCATCCACCCTTATAGTTAATTAGTGGACGGGTCCAAACAAAAATATAATTTGTATATTTTTCTTGGAAAAAAATATCTTTTTGAAACAAATTTCATTTGCTATAATTTTTTCATCTTAATTTTAATGTATCTTTTGTTGGTCAGTTATCTACAAACAAGAGTATGAATAACATTTAAGGGGAAGAGCTTCAAAACAAGTCTGTTATATGCACCAAAACACAAATTGCTGTGAGATTGTGTTAGTTTGTTAAATAAAATAATACTCTAGCCTAAACAAAAATAAAAAGTGAAATCTTCACAGGCTTCACAGACGCCTATATTAAATGCTTTTCACTAATAATGACAAATTTGATTAAGCAGGGAATGCTTTTGCAATGTATTCGCAACACTGAACATGTTCCCAGATTACTTCAGAAGAACAAACTCAGTTGGAAGGATGAGAGAACTCAGAAACTCGTGCTGAGAATGGAGATGTCTGCATATTTGCGCCAGTCTGTCAGATAAGCTTAAAACAAATTAATATTTTAAAAAAGATAGTTAAAGTTTGCATAACAAATGATACATCTTATTCACACGTGACCCACACATAAGTAAATATGCAGGATATTTTTTGATTACCTGACCACGCAATAAAGGCAGGTCCTGCAAATATAACTGATAAATTATGTGCTCCTACTGACCACTGTCACCCACGTGACAGAACTTATCGTGAAAAACGAGAAAAAAAAAATTAAACATGCTAGACTTTCTGCGATGGTGTCGTGCGGCGTCACAGGCAAGTTACCGGTTGTCGTGACTATGCCACATTACATGAGACAAAACGATTGAATCTTGTTTCACAATTCCCATTTGTCATTTACGAATCCCCACGACACACTACGTCAAGAAAATCTTGCAGAAGTCATGACAAATTCATGTGATTTGACCAGGCTTTATGACATTCACACAAAATAAGATATTTGCAACCACTTTAAAGGCAATTAAAAAGCTACTTTTAAGATTACTAGACTAAATACAATGCTTGGAATAAGTTCTATAATCATACCTGTCAACATTTGGATGTGATAATAAGGGATATTGGCAGTTCAACTGGCTGTGGCGACCCCTGATAATTGCGCTTTTACAATGTAGATTGTGTCAATGTGAAGCAGCTTCACATAGAAGATAGTAAATTGAAACAGTGTCAATTCAGTTTTCAGTGTTTAAGTTCAGTTCAACTGAACACAGTGTGGTTTAATAATCACTACTGAGAGTCCAAACACTGAAGAGCAATTCCATCGATGCACAGCAATTGATAAAGCAGGGAATAAGCTAAAGTAAAATGAGTGAGTGTGTGAAACAGTCAGTTTTGTGGTAAAAAAAAGTAAATGGATTAAATAAAAATTAATCTTTAATTCTATAGTGCTTTTTACAAAGTACAGATTGCATCAAAGCAGCTTAACATAGATGAAGAAATGAGAGTAAAACCATAATATTTCAAACAGTTAAAACAGTTTAGTTTGCAAATGTCACAACCCCCCCCCCCCCCCCCCCCCCCCCAAAAAAAAAAAAAACAACAGTTTGCACATAGGTAATGTGTATTTGAGTGTACTGATACTGGAATATATATTATGGAATATAAGCATGTTATGAGTGAACACAATACAGTACATCTCAGTACAGTTTTCGATTACTTTGAGAAAATATACAACAATATAATATATAATATAATAATGTATATTTCAATGTACATGTCAATGCATATAATATACAAGGACATACATGAATACCTTCAATGTGCGTCACTAAACCAAGAGGCAGAGTTTAATATCTACCTTGATATCCACACACACACGCACACGCACACGCACACGCACACACACACACACACACACACACACAGAATAATACAAACCAATTCTTGTTTAATTGCTCTCCATGGATGCTCTAAACTAACAAGGGCCCAATTGTAATACATAATTGGCTATTATGGATGACTTTCTTTGCAAACAAAGGCTCAAATGTGCAGGTATGCACCATATTTAAAAGCAGTTCCACAACTCAAATCAATATCAGCATGATTAGATAGGATTGTGGGCTCCATCTGGCTTCAGTGTGCTGTGGTCCTCACATGCAGTCCCGAGGGATCAGACTGTTTGCAAAGTTTATCTCCGCTTGTGTGTTTACCAACTTTTCCGGTCAACATTGCAGTCAATGTAAAATAAAACAGACATTTTTATGTTGTTGGAGGCAGTGCGTATGATGTTGCAGTATGTAAGCCTTTAATTAGTTTATTTCTTTCTAGCTTAGGGAAAATGAGTGTGAAGAATAGCAAGGAAGTAATTAAATTCTGGTCTTTGATTCAAATGCTTCAGTGCTAAATTGCGAGAAGATCTGGTAAAGTGTTGTGTATAGGTCTAGTGGGAATTGTATTTCTATAATCACAAGGAATGTGAATACAAAATATGTTGTGTGGCAGAAATAATGGAAGTTGAAGTTCAAGAAGTTCAAGATCTAAAAATGTTTAAATAAATAAATAAACAAACATAATTTTATGTTAAACACACATACATTATGTTTGAAATTAAACTGCACATATATATATATATATATATATATATATATATATATGTATATAT
>CAIGQZ010000690.1:13148446-13165179 GCA_903798205.1 Danio tinwini
CTGGGCAGAATGTTGTGTGGACAGAGATCTCATCCAGAGTTCAATGTTTAGTGATAAAAGCAAGTTTACTTTATTTGGGTCTGATGGGAAATATTTTTCTTTGATTCCATCCGCCTATTTTATACACATAAAAAAATGATGAGAATTAGAATGATGCATAAAAAAACATTATTTGGTCAATTTCATTTTCATCAAAGACAATGATATAACATTTGTTTTATAAAATGTTTGTACCTCATTTGGTAAAAGTGTTTCCATCGTAGATAATCCAAATAGTCTCTTATTAAACAGAAAGTTTATCCTGCCCATATGTTTTTTTATGCATCATTCTAATTCTCATCATTTTTTTATGTGTATAAAATAGGCGGATGGAATCAAAGAAAAATATTTCCCATCAGACCCAAATAAAGTAAACTTGCTTTTATCACTAAACATTGAACTCTGGATGAGATCTCTGTCCACACAACATTCTGCCCAGGAAAGATCAATCTAGTCTTATTGATTCTTTCTGCTGATGAGAGGTTTGGTGTCTGCAGAATAAACTTTCAGTTCAAAATTTCTTAAATATTGAGACACTGCATTCCAAGATACATATGCTTTCCCTGTTCAGAGCTGAACTGGTGATCAATTACAGCTGCAGTATTGGGCCAATTGCCCATTGAGATTCTCCACATTACCCTGTCTATTTCCACAATTGTCTTTCATGAATAACCAGCCTTTTTGGGAGGACTTGAATGAGTTGTAATAGTATAAAGGTTGAATGACTAACTTATCTTGCTATCTTTGAAAGGGTGATTACTTTTGCCTACATCTGGACAATCTACTGTCAGAGGGTATTAGCCACTTTAAAATTGCTCACCATCTTACAAAATAATTGAAAAAAAGTATACATCACTGCAGCTCAAAGACCTTCAAGTGGGAGGGACTTAGGCCAAAAACAGGTTGGGGTATCTCAAGTGGAAAGGACTTCCACCACGGGTAAGGTTAAGACCAGAAAGATTTACAGCTGTGACTATTGAACATAGCACAATATATGTGACTATAAAACGATACATACAGTTTTATTTTTCATTACTGTAAGGCATAGGTTTAATGTCGGGGTAGGTGTAGACGTTTTTAAAGCACAATAGGTTGAACTCTGTGTCATGAACAAGACATAAATAAATCATCCAAAAGTCCCAGGAGGTTTGTACAGCCCGTTTGGAGCTGACCTGCCCATTAAAGCTGACTCCAACCTCTGTTTATACCTTAATCATGAAAACTGGAGAGTACAGTATGGCTGCCACTTAAATAGGGTTTGTCATATAATTAGGGAAGAAAAAAAAATACCACAAGGTGCAAGTTTAACCCCAATAGAGTAATCTGAAAGAGTATAATTGTAATAGGTTTTCACTTTTAATTACTTATTTAAGCCTTTTTTTATTGTACTTTAAAATATATGTCTGTAATACTTTACTTTCTCTATTGTCCACAAATGGACATTTATCTTTGGCTTCACCACATAACCACATCAGCGTCCACATTACACATATCACAGAAAAAAAAAAAAAAAAAAAAAAAAAAAACAGGCAACACAAATACATTAATTGTCATCACATTAAAAACTCAATTTTAAACCCCTTTACATGCTTACAGTAGAACCAAGTATTTAAAATTATAATGGCAGTTGGCAGAAAGGACAACTGATACACATTTTTGTTCACTTGAAGTTGCCTAAAACATCTTTTTAATGCTTAAAAATTATATATTTAAAAGAAGGGGAACAATCTTCATTAATGACATTTGCTTTATGTTTAATTCTCATTGAATACATTTCATTTGCTTGTCTATGTGCTTTACCTACAGTTGCACTGGCAGTTTTTACTACTTGACACAGTTTTTGCTTTTCCTTAAATGGCAACAGTCCATACCATGCAATCATGTTAAAACTCACAACACTTTCAACCAAGTTCTTGTGTACCATCTCCATAATATCTTCACTCACACTAAATTGTTGTAACCCCCTAATGAGATATAGTTTCTGCATTGCTTTTTTTTTATAAAATGCACTCTGCATTTGTAGCAAATGTCAATCCACTATCAATAAATGTTCCTAAATATTTAAAACATCCAACAGTCTCTATTTAATGTCCCTCAAAAACCAGAGGTTTCAACCTTTAAATAAGAACCAGTTTATTTCTACTAATTACCATCTCCTTGGTTTTATTAAAATTGATATCCATGGAACTCCTTTTACACCAATTTTGAAGCAAGTTTATATAACTATAGTAGAAGGTATCTCCTTCTGTTCCTGTTTTAGTCAACCGAGAGTATCTATCGGAATTGAATTAAAAGGCAAGTCTTCTGCCCTCAGCCAAATGTACTTATTTAGCCTATGCAGCGAGCTAAACATAAATGGCTTCAGTAAGCACTCCTGAGACAGTGTTGCATTGTTCGAAGCTTTACTGATGTACCATTTATATTTCTTCCTTATTTTTCTTGTAAAACTGTAACAGAACCAATAAAGACATGAATATACATCCAATGTCCTTGTACATACATGAATGGGACTATATTCCTACTTTTGCATGTCAATTATCAACTCAAAGTGATAACATCAACTAATAGCAAACATAATATGCTGTTAAACTGCATACTAGCATGTAGCACGCTATACGCTAGCACATGGTAGCTCCAATTACTTCACTAGCAAATCTACAGAACAGTAACACAAAAGGTTATAATATTGCTAAACAAACTAAAATATATAAATATAGGCAAGTTAATTCACATTGAACTTACATATCATGCCTTATCAAGGGCAGAATACTACACGGTTAGTAGAGACACAGCATGTAGGTCTTTCCACTGCAAGTGCTTGTACAAAATGGCTACTCTATTCAGTGTAGCCAGAGCTGACTGATTCCAGCCCAAAAACTATCCAAAACCAGCCATTGGGGGGCTGTGGCTGGGGCGTTTGTGCTGTTTTAAAACTGCCCGAATTTTCACTACCTGCACAAACGAATTCAAAACCGCCCAAATTTTTACTACCTGCACAATCAAATTTAAAACCGCCCAATCTGGCAACACTGGCTCTGTTTTCCTATTCACAGTTACTTGCTATTTTTCGCAATGTGACCACAAGATGGCACTGTACATTAAATGAACAATTACAGATTCACTGCTTACTACTTCAATGAACCCATTTACAGAACAAATTACTTAGAACTTTAATTACCATACTCTTAATGAAGAAAACTACATTAAGGGGCAGAATATCAAGCTAAAATCTATAAATACAATCCTAACATAATTTGTATTCTGTTGGATAATTTATTAAATATGCTTATTTATAATAAATATTTTGAAATGAATATGCATTTTATTGGAAACATTTCACTTTTAAATTGTAAAATAAAAAAATATCATGCTAAGATACAGCATATGGCTTTTATCTTTTTACCCCCCTGTGTGTGCTCATCTGATACTGGTCTTTTAACTGTTAAGTGAACACAACTAAAATCATGCAGAATATTTGAGTGTTTTTAAAGCGTTATTTATATAATATTCATTCATTTTCTTTTCAGCTTAATCTGGGGTTGCCACAGCGAAATGAACCGCCAACTTATCCAGCACGTGTTTTACGCAGCGAATGCCCTTTCAGCTGCAACCCATCACTGGGAAGCACTCATACACTCTCAATCACACACATACACTATGGCCAATTTAGCTTACCCAATTCATAGTGCATATCTTTGGACTTTAGGGGAAACCGGTGCAACCGGAGGAAACCCACGTGAGCATGGTGAGAACATGCAAATTCCATACAAAAATGCCAACTGACCCAGCCGAGGCTCGAACCAGCGACCTTTCTGCTGTGAGGCGATCGTGCTACCCATTGCACCACCGTCACGACCATATATATAATATATTTTACATAAAATAAAATATGTATTTGTTATTATTATCTTTATTATTGACTAATGTATTTATGTCAGGGTTTCTGCAGATATCATAAAGTCAAATTTACAACTTTTTAAGATATTTTTTAAGACCATTAAGTATTTTATTTAATCTATACCACAATATCAAAAACACGCATACACAAAGAGAAAATACAAAAACACAAAATTAGTGGTAAAATAAATGTATTCATATTGAACAGTACTAAAGACAGGTTAGATGCACCATTGAGCCACAGAAAAAACAAATAAACATTTTAATGTGGATTTATACTTTCGCCTGGCGCCACATCGTGCACCTCACGAAACGGACGAGGCTTTTATACTTGATGCGTTCGCCATTGAGATATTCTTTTAAATGACAGGGGGTGGTCAAAACAAACAGACAGTAAAATCAGACCGATAAACAGAGAAGTAGGAAGTTTGCGGAACTAGGTCATATCATTAACATCATTCAAGATAATTGTTTTTTATAATTTTTATAATTTATTATAAAGATTTTTAAACCATTCAAGATTTTTTTAATCTATTTTTTTTTTTTTTATCTGAATGATGCATCACTTGCTTTTGTTCATATCTCGGACAGTTCTACCTATTAAAGTTAAATATTGATGGCAACAGAACTTGCGTTGCTCTACAATTATATATTTTTATTATGTCAAGAATAAAAACAAAAAAGAAGTACACTTACTAAAATACTGACGTTTTTTTGTTTTTGTTTTTTTTGCCCACTCAACAATTCACACATTACTGTCTGGCTAGTTTCTGTCCTGTACTTATAAGCTAAAAAGGCAATAATGGTCCAACATTCGTGACCATTATCACCAATAAAGACTAGAAATTGGCATCAATATATAGTAAACTGACGGGTTCATATATTCCTTTCCAGTTACAGTCAGAATTATTAGCCCTCCTGTTTATTTTTTTCCCAATTTTTCCTTTCTCACTGCTGTTGCAATTTCTAGCCAATAATTATTGGTCATCTGGGTATCTCTATAATGATCACGCATGGACGGATCATAAAGAAGATGTGTGTACAGTCGTACCTGGAGTGTTTCCTATTCAACTCAAATCAAATGCGGGTGCGAACTGTTTACTCAAGTCTTAAAACATTACGTGAGCTCTAGCAGCCGAAATCATGATGCGCTCACCCAAAGCGAACGTCCACAAACACAGCGATTACGTCACATTCACCATGCACTCTGAGTTCAATAACAGAAAACTGAATGGCTATATTGCATGTTGGTCTCATTTGTAGTTGTAATACCGCAAATTACAATTGGACTAGTGAAATAAAGAACTACAACACCACGAAAACCAAGCAACAGCCACAATATTTAAATGAGCATTTAGGCATGAGCATGAGCATTAAATGAGTTACATGGACATCGGAAAAATAAGACATGTGCAAAAAATATTTAAGACCTAGAACAGCGAATTGAAGACTTTTTAAGGCCTTAAATTTAGATTTTTAAATTTTAGACTTTTTAAGACGTTTTAAGACCTTGCAGAAACCTTGGTATGTATACCTCCATGCAGGGCTTTACATTAACATTAGATTTCAGCTCTGGCGGGTTAGACAGACACCTCCACTAGCCACTTTGGCTGGTTGGAAATCATTTTTGAATTGCAGTTTTCTTAAAAGCAGGGTCGACAATAAGATTGGCCCAATATTCATGCAAATGTGATCTTAGAATGGAGAAGCAGCACGACTGACAAAAATAACTGTGTTCGAAAGCAGGTAAATACCAAACGGGAGAATGATCAATCACGGGCATACACTTAAAAAAAGGGGGCTATTTTTTTCTACCCAAATCTTGGGTTGAGGCATTTGGGTAATTTTTGGGGTTTTTTTCAGAGTCTTGGGTAGTTTTAACCCTGCTCTTTAAGTCAAATCACCTCACAGCAGGGGCTAACTAAGATACCACATATTATATATGTGACGCTAAGTCAAAACAACACAATTGCTGGGTCATCTTTCATGGGCATTTTTGGATCATCGGCAGGAGGAGGAAGGCACTTTTCGAGCAGACTGTCTTTGGCATTTCAGGTGAAATAAAGGTTTGTATTTGTATTGGTATCATTTCTCATCATCGTATCATCTGATGAATCATAGTGTTTATAATCCAGGGTTAGCCCTATTCAACAGGCGGCCCACGCACAAATCACTTTTGGCAATTCTGTGACCCGCATGTACGTTATTATATTATTATTGTCCAGGTCTAACAAATGAATCTATTTAAAGTTAACCTTAAATGATTTTAGTCCACAATATCACTCGAGTAAACCATATATTGTTGCGTCATGAAGGGTGTAGTCACAATAGGGCTAGGCGATACTGTGCCCGCTGCCCGGTTCTTTTGATTATTTGAGCACACGTGCTGCGTCTGAGCGCGGTTCGTTTCGCCATCCATTGCCCAGTAAAAAGGTGGGCCAGAGCGCGGTTTGCGTGAAGCCTGAGCACTTATCCCCACTCCAGCTCTGAACTGGTAATGTACGTTGTCTGGAACTGGTTAGTTAAGAAGATGCAAATTTCTCGCTGTTCGGTGAGACCAGTGGTGTAGTCCTAAAAAAAAAAGTGGTGTACTATTACCCACCCAACACAAATTTTAAAAGTAGGCAAAGAAACGACGAAACTATATATATATATATATATTTTTTAACATACGTTACCTGTAACTATTGAAAGAATAGAACTCTGAAGAACTCTTCAAAAACTCAAATACTAACCTATAATCAAGTAATTTTTCCATGTTTTAAATAGAACTACCATTAAAAAATATGTTTTTAAACATATTTCACTATAATAATATAAGTCATAATAGTAAATTTTTAACAAAGATACAAAACAATATTTCACTCTGATCTCACTCTGATATGCAGTTAAAATGAGGACATTCACTGAGTCACTGTTTAATCCTGTGCATAAATGTATGATATATAATGCCACATGCACTGTAATGTGTTTTATAATCATAGTTAATTGATAATAAATGTTTGTTAAGAGTTGCATTTTTGTTGGAGGAACAGCTGTGATGATGAGGGGAGCGCCGAAGAAACAGTAAATGGGGAAACCCGATTGGTACATGTGATACAAGTGTTTCTATAGCAAAGAACTGCAAATATGCAGATATTATAACAATCTATAGATAAACACACCTTCTGCTCTCACTCTGCAAAGCTGTGGTTTGCTGATTAAACAAAAAACGAGTTGAAAACGGAGGAGCGGAAGTCTGCCGCCGTTTTCATATTAAATTTACAGGGGACTGAGGTGATCATTTAGTAGTGTACAGTTCATGAGGAAATCATAAAACATTTAGAGGCATTGATTAGAAATATAGGGGGCTAAAGCGATGCCCATGCTTTTTAAAAATAATTTACCTCAGTGTTTCAGCGAGACATCATTTAGTTGACTTGTCGTCGTTATCGAAAAACTCCAGAAATGTTCTCCCAGCTGCTGCGGTCGTCAGGGGGCGGGGAATGGCGCAAATTAAACTAAAATGCACTGATTGCAACAAATAAGATGCAAATAAAAAAAAACAAAAAACATTTGGTATACAGTTAAAGGGGAAGCAAATACACGTAAATTAGGGAAGTCTAATCAGAAAAACAAGTGAGTATAGCAAAGGTATACGCAACTGATCCTCAGAAGTTGTAATACCCAAACAGTTCATGGAAAAAAGTAGGCATACTGAGTATACATGCGTATAGCCCTGACTACACCACTGGGTGAGACGAGTGCATGTTGCAGCTTCATGTTAATGAACCTGTCGGAACGCGTAAGCTGTAACCTTGCAAATGGTCCCGATAAGCACACGTGAACATTTCTCAGCAACAAAAGAGAAAAATCAGCAAAAGGCTAACAATACGTTTTGTTACCGCATCACAAACTAGAAATAAGGAACCATAAAGCAATGTTTATTGTTCAGATATCACTACTGCTTTCTACAGAAACAATCATAACAGAATTAATTACCTTTTTGAGTGTGATATGCTTTTATGAACAAATTACAACGTGATTTGAGGTAAAAACTATTTATTTAAATTCAGATTCATTCAAGGAAACGTTTATTTATTTAGCTAGCCATTAAACCATGTTTAATCAATTCATAGACTTTTCTTTTATAAACAGACTGCTGCAATTTTCACGAGAAACTTAAACTGCAAGCTAATGTGCTGTTGTTGTGTTTTTGGTGGGACTCATGGTGGGAGAACAGTGATATCTATTTAAATTAAATATTAAGTATAGTTAAGATAAGAAAAAAAAACTTATTTCTAAAGAAATTTGTAAAGTATTTCCACAAAAATGCTTGGAGTTTTATTATTCTGAGTTTATCCAACTCTTGTGAGTATGAATGCATTTTATTTTATTAAATTTTTTGCATATAGCAAAATAACGTTTTAATTCCTTTTTTCTTTTTTTACAGATTTTAATTCAGACCCACACTAAACTTTAATGGTGGTAAGGCTACAGCCTTTCACTTAAGGTAAACACTATTGTCTCATCTGGCATGTATATGTAATTGTTTTGCTGCTATTTTTTTTGCTACTTTCATTATCGCAAAATGCTTAACTTTCTTTTGTGGGATACTGAAAAAAGAAATAATGGCTGAATAATGCATCATTAATAAAGCTGTTTGCAGAAATGAAGTTCTGTTTTTATGTTTTAGGTGATCTCATTGTGCTTTGATGGATTGCTTTCTACATAAGTTAAATGAGTGTCAGCTTCCAGAACTTAGTAGTTTTTAAGGTAAGTTTCCCTGTTATGTCCTATTTGTCTTGTGCTTTTGTGCAAATAGTGTAAATTGATCATCACAAAACTGACATGTATAACCTTCAAATTAATATTATTTTAATGTATTGTCTTTAGCATAAAACTTTACAAAACAAGTTTGTAGTGCAAGTAATTCAGTTTACTACCATTTGTTATTCTTCTAGTCTTTTACCCATAAGGAATCGTAAGTCCAACACATTCACAGAAACAAGCATACTTTCTTGTTGCAAAATAAGGTGGATAATTGACAACGTGTAGATCAGTCTTATTCAGTCTTATTTCATGTGTATTGTGTGTTCATACAATTTTTTTAAATGTATTTGCAGGAAACATGGTATGCCCAAAGTTGAAATAACAGACCAGTCCTGGGTTCATTGAAGAGAGACTGAGGAACAAACGAAAGGATCTGAGGCACTTTAGAAGGCCACAAGGAGAGAAAGAAGAGGCACTTTAGAAGGTCACAAGGAGAGAAAGAAGATGCACCAAGCAGGACAGTCATGCCAGGTAGAACTAATTTTTAAAACAGTAGTTTTAAAAAAACTGCAATCTTAAACCCTATAACTTTAAGATGACAAGTGAAAATGACTTTTTTTGTTTAGCTCATACATATTATATTAGGTAGCCAGTGCCCTTAAATAATACTTATATAAAAAAACAATTAGTACAGTGTACTTTTTGTGTTCAGATTTTTTGTTTCAAAACACTTTTGTTAATATTGAGGTGAGATACAAGTAAAGTTTGGAACAGGTTTGGTGATTTGGGTAGGTGCAATAGTGGGTTAAGATATAAGTGATAGGTTAACAGTGTAATTATAAATATTGCAGAAATTCGTTACAGTCGATTTGGATAAACGTGTCTGTTAAATGTAAATATAATGTAATATCATGTAACAAGAAATCTGGTAACATTTTACAATATTTTGTATTCGTTAATATTACTAATTGTTAATACTATTCCTTCAGCTAACATAAAGTAACAATGAGCAACACATTAGTTACAACGTTTATTATTCTTTGTTAATGTTAAAGTTAATGTCATTCATTGGTTTATGTTATTTCACAATGCATTAACCAATGTTAACAAATACAATGTGATTTTAACAGTAAATGTAGAAATTATAAATTCTGTAGAAGTATTGTGAATACTTAGTTTAACTAATAAAACCTTATTGTAAAGTGTTACCAAAACTTTTCTGACATGCTTTGTAGGCCAATCAAAGGCTCTGCGCATACCAACACCTTGACTCTCCCACTCTGACAGACATATTTTCATTTTCATCTGTCCTTTAGGTTGAAACAAATATGGTGGAGTACTTCCAGCAGACCGAAGCATCAAGACCTTACCCTTATGTCACTTCAAAATGGACACATCGACTCCCAGGCATTTGTCACTCTTCCAGAAGAAGCTTTAGAGCTAAGGACTCTCATTGGGGCAGTGGATGTGCACTATTATTCAAATCGTTTTATATTTATGATGTAAACTACCCAAAACAGTGTTTCTATTGTTTAGAAGTAGAATTAGAATTGTTGGGAGTTTATTTAAAATATTTATGAGTTGGAGGGAAGCAAATCCCCAGCAGTGACATTTTTACACTCTGTGCTACATTCTTGCAAGTAAATCATTGAACAACCACTGGTTCGAGTACGAGGTAGCATTTATTCATTCATGTTCTTTTTGGCTTAGTCCCTGTATTTTTCAGGGGTCACCACAGCGGAATGAACCGCCAACTTCCAGCTGCAACCTAGTACTGGGAAACACCCATACACTCTTATTCACACTCATACACTATGGACAATTTAGATTACCCAATTCACTCATAGCGCATGTCTTCGGACTGTGGGGGAAACCGGAGCACCCGGAGGAAACCCACGCCAATATGGGGAGAACATGCAAACTCCACACATAAACACCAACTGACCCAGCCCGGCACTCAAACCAGCAACCTTTTTCAAGCCTCAGCTGGCGTTTCTGTGTGGAGTTTGCATGTTCTCACCACGTTCGCGTGGGTTTCCTCGGGGTGCTCCGGTTTCCCCCACAGTCTGAAGACAAGCGCTATGAGTGAATTGGGTAGGCTAAATTGTCTGTAGTGTATGAGTGTGTATAGATGCTTCCCAGAGATGGATTGCAGCTGGAAGGGCATCCATGCGTAAAACATGTGCTATATAAGTTGGCGGTTCATTCCACTGTGGGGACACCGGATTAATAAAGGGACTAAGCCAAAAATAAAATGAATGAATATAGACTAAAAACACTGCTTTGTAACAAACTGTTGTTGAGGTATTTTGAAATTTTAAATTTGATGTGCATATGGATTTATATGCAAACAGCTTTACTAAACCTTGAGTTTTTTTGCAGTATATCTATTTTTTATATGTTAAAACATTTGCTATTTTAAATTCATGTACATGTGAATTCATGTGAATTGTTTAAAATATTTTACCTTTAGGTAATTTGGACAAAAAACTTAAAACCTCAGGCAACCCATATATATGAAACAAATTGTTTTGAATGCAGTTTATAATTTGTACTTAGTTTTGTATGATCTCTTGAATTTTTAGTTGAGGTAAAGTGTATTTACAAAGTGTAATGTGCTAAACTATTTTAATGGAACAAAAAATAAAGCTAATACAATATTGACCTGTTTGTTTTTATGTGGTTGATGATCTTAAAAGAAAACAACAAATTACATTTGAATATATAACGTATTTATGAAATCAAATTAACCTATTATTTAAGTAAAAATAACCAATTATTGGATAGAAAAAACAACCCATTTATGGGTTAAAAATAATAACCCAATTATTTGGGTTAATTTTACCCCTGATAAGTTCTGTCCCATATTTACCCAGCAATAGGGTTAAAAACAACCCAATTTGGGTAGTTTTTAACACTGTGTATTTTAGAGTGTAGGTGATGTGATGCGCTTTTAAACAGTCGCGCGCATCACATCACCTATACCTCCCGTTTACTTGAGCGAAGCAACCGTGCCTAGAGGAAGCGCAACTGGTGCAATCATACCCTTATCGTGCACCCACAGTCCTGCTGCTTTTAAGAGCTCAAGATAAAAAAATAAACTTATTCTATAAGCTGCAGCAGTCACTGCTTTCATTTTAATTATTCTTTGAACAGATTATTAACAGGCCTATATTAACCGTGTACGTGTGACCATTCTTTCATTATCAAACTCAGTATGTTTCACCTGCTTTCTTTTGCTTACAGTTATTCTTGTTAATATGTTTTAATTATATTTTTTTACAATAACATTGCTTTAATGGGAGATTACTGCCGTAGTTAACTGGTGATCTGTGACTTTTAGCCAGCACAGATTACTGTGCATATTTTAGATGCATGACAATAATTCCTTTTTTAAATGTAATGTTTTTTTTTTTAAGAAATCTTTTGTTGAATTAAAAAGTGCATCTATACAGCTATATTTTCCTTGTTTTGACACATAGAAATTGTGGCTTATAAATACTTATTTGGTGTGGTCAGAGATAAATTTGGTAAATCCTTAAATTTGAGGCCTGAAAAGTTATGTAAAATAAAACTGATTGCATTACGACACAACCCATTTGCACATGCACACTGATCAAGCTAATACACAGTACACACAAGAAGTTAAATGAATGAGAAGGCATGTGTACATAACACAACATCTAAATCAAGCCATTTTAGCATGTCAAAGTCAAATTTAAGCATATAAAATATATTTTCCCAACAAGAAAAGTGTGGCTAGTGAAAATGGCGAGTGGCTAGTAATGTTGGAAATCTACTAGCCACAGTGGCTGGTGATCAAAAAAGTTAATGTCAAGCCCTGCCTACATGCATCCTTTACATCTATGCTTTTTATAAGTACTGTATGTAACAATATTTAAGTTGCTACTTACTGTATGATTGCGCTACATAAAATAAGGTTATATTTTATTATTAATATACACTGTATTATTAAGTCATGTTAGGATAATATTAAACAGGGATAAGCAGCGACCTCAAGATTAAAGATATTGCAAGATGTTCTAACATTTTGACTTTACTGTTAAACCAATCTTCTATTGTATGTCAGTATTTTCCAGTAACTGGTTCTCTGGTTTGGTTACTTAAGGGAAACCACACCACTCCACTGCAGAGTGAATGAATCAAAGTCAAATTCTGCTCCATTCCCTTGAGTACATTCAGAAATACACTGAACAGACAGCTGTCAGTGACATTTTGTATATCTGTAAGTACCCTTCAACTTGACATCCATTAGGGCTTAATTTACTTTGCTCATGACTGTCAAAATCAAACGAAGCAGGCCAGAATATCTCCAAAATTGAGCTTGAAGCAAACCGGATAGAGAATGCACATTGTGAAACACATTCAAGTGGTAAAATCTAACAAGGTGTAAAAATAATGGGTGCAAATAAATCGAAAATAAATAAATTCAGTTTGAATCCAGCCCTTGAAGCTCATGATCCTTGATCCCTGAAACCAATATCTATCCTGACACTATAATATACAGTAGAGTCGTTCAGTGTCACATTGGCAGAGTGCAAAAGGATTTTGTAAATGATTTTCTTTGCAGTGACTCTTGTCAGCACTGCCACAGGATGTTATATATTGCGGCTTCATAAAGCATTATGCAGGCGAAAAGGTCTATTCAATATCATGACTAGTGGCAAGGTTACACAGCACTATAGAAATATGAGATATTTATCTGGTTAAATATCTAAAGAGACCTGATGTCCATGTACACAACAGTATGATGCAAATGAAATGGTTTAAATCAGGCCAGGCTTTGGTCAGTTAGTAAATATTTGAAATATGAAGCAATTGTGAAGAAATAAAATAAGATTCATTTATTAAACTGACTTAGTGAATATACAAATAAATGAATGAATGAAAATAAAATAGACATTCTCTTCCATGGTGCACGACAAAACTGAAAATTCTGTGTGACTGCCACAAGAAGGCGTATTCAGACAATCGTGTCCAAATGTCGTGTGCAGTGGAAATGCAGCTTAAGCCGAAGGAAAACGAATGAATGAATGAATAAATAAATTCTTCCCTATGGGAAAATGTTAGAATTGATAGATATAGACTTGTGAAGAAAATAATAAAGAAATATATATATATATATATATTTTTTTTTTTAAAGCTTATTTTCCCCATAATTGTATTATCTATAAATAGATTCCAAATTTAAATAATGTTCATAAGAAATATTTTAAACCAGCATTTATTTATAATTTTTTTTACTTATTTTGCTGATTTTTTTTTATTATTTATTATTTTTTATAGCATCTAAAAAGTCAAAAGACAAAAAAAAAAGTCATTTAGAAGAACCTCTGGGTAATACCATATTGCTCTTGACTAAACAAAGTGTTATTATTTTTAAATCCTTTCTGCTTCAAGCTATTTACAATCAACTACACAAATGTCAAACTCATCTACTTTCATTTCAGCTGTTTTTATGCCTCTTTTACCCTGTATTACCTTGTGTTCATTGTTCATCTGCCCATCTTTGGGCTCATGACACTGGAACAGGGTTAGCTAACAAACTGACAATTCCCTAGGGCAGAGCCCTGGCTTTGATTCTCTGATCAGCTTCCAAGTGTTTTGTCTCAGTCTCATTTGTGATGTTGTGGGTCATCAACTGAAATCAGGGTGTTGTGCTGCACAGATATTCCAGGAGAACATTTTAAGGGCACGATTTCACAGTCTTATTGAAAAGTGATATAAATTATAGAGGACCTGGCATCATTTCAGTACTGTCAGAAGATGAACTTGAGCTGAACTCTGTCCATGATTTTCCGTGTTTAAAAGCTGTCATATTGAGAGCTGTCAGATGATGCTGGATCTAATGTTCCATTAAAGTCTCAGTAAAGAAAGACACTTTTACTTTGAAACATATATGAAATATATATGGGTGGATTTCATGAAACATGTCAAGGACATATGTGGGAAGTATTTCACCTCAAAATCATCAGAAAAATATAAATTAGATTTTGAACTGGTCTGGAAAAAAAAGAAAAGTGCATAAATAAATGAATCGCACATTTAATATTTTTGCACCTTTCAATGTATATCAGCGCACTGAGTATTTGAATGAATTTTTTTTTTTTAATGTTTAATGCAGGGTTTCATTTCCATTTCATGTAGTCACATTATTTACTTATCATTTCTTGCATGTTTTGTGAATCAGAGAGATTTGTTGATCTATCAACAAAGTATAAACACAGCAACAACTGAATGTCCAGATAGACATACATTGAGAAAACTGGCAATCTGACATTTTTTTAAACAAAACATGATTGATTGATTGATTGATTGATTGATTGATTGATTGATTGATTGATTGATGACCCTATTAAGGCTGTGGACTTAGATTTCTGTGTGGAGTTTTTATGTTCTCCCTGTGATCGTGTGGGTTTCCTCCGGGTCCTCTGGTTTCCCTCACAGTTCAAAATAGCTTAGCCAGTTCTCCAGTCACCACCATTTCGGCAACTTACTAGATGGCTTCCTGTCTCAAATCTCTTCCAGTCATGGTTTCTGTTCCAGAGTTGTCATTGCCTGAGCTACTGTGTGGAGTTTTTAGTCTCCCTGTGATCGTGTGGGTTTCCTCCAGGTGCTCCAGTTTCCCCCACAGTTGAAAGAATATAGATAAGCACTTTAAGACCATGCAGTGACTCACAAAATGGTCACGGCCAGTTCTCCAGTCCCCAATATGGTCATCGCCATTTTGGTAATGCAGAGTTCAGACTGCATGATTGTCAAAGTCGTCGTGTCACAGATGTTTTCACACTGCATGACTATCTGGGCTAGTGTTTTGTCACTGCTTTGTTTACCTTGCAAGATGGATCGGTGACAGGGGGTTTCACACTGTAGACTTTAAAATAGGAAGAATCACCGACAACTTTGTCCAAACTACATCTTACAACCTAAAACAGGTAGTATATATTTTGATATTAACTACATGAAGGGAAAGAAGCCTTTAATGGAGTAGAAAATTTACATATTTGCTCACCTGGGTTTGAAGGGAATTAGTAATTTCTGCTCAACTTTTTTTCCCACCCGGTTGTGGTTTTGTTCAAATGACTCGTCAAACAGACACAGGTGCTCCTGCCAAATTTCTGCTAGTTTTTCCTCCATTTCTTGGGTCCAAATAAACTGAAAATGAGCGCTTTTATCTTCTCCCCCAACCTCCTGGTGGCCTGCAGGTAACCACACTAGTGGATGCTGCTCTCTCATTGGCTGTAGGTGATCACCGATGTTATTTTCAGTTAAAACTCATTTCACACGGCATTATTTGAAATGCCGTCAGCTCCAGATATTTAGCATGGCAAATATCTCACGGGCATTGGCAACTCATCAGCGATTCTTTCAGATCACGAGCATCGATTTGCCTGTGATTTCAGGCATTTGTTGGCGATTTCTCAAAACCTGTCGGCGAGTCAAAATCGGTGGTAAAGTAACACTTTAGTGAACTCGGCATAACTTACTAGATGGCTTTCTGTCTCAAGTATCTTCCTGTCATGGTTACTGTGTGAAGTTTTTAAGTTCCCCTGTGATCGTGTGGCTTTTCTCTGGGTACTCCGGTTCCGAGCATTCATTCGAAAGAATAAGGACAAGGACTTTAAGACCATGCGGTGACTTCAAAAATGGTCACCGCCAGTTCTTCAGTCCCCAAGATGGTCATCACCATTTCGGCAACTCACAAGTTGGCTTCCTGTCTGAAGACTCTTCCTGTCATGGTTTCTGTTCCAGAGTTGTCATTGCCTGAGCTACTGTGTGAAGTTTTTAGGTTCTCCCTGTGATTGTGTGGCTTTCCTCTGGGTGCTCCGGTTTCCCCCCACATTCGAAAGAATAAGAACAAGGACTTTAAGACCATGCGGTGACTTACAAAATGGTCACCGCCAGTTCTCTAGTCCCCAAGATGGTCATCGCCATTTCGGCAACTCACAAGATGGCTTCCTGTCTCAAGTCTCTTCCTGTCATGGTTTCTGTTCCAGAGTTGTCATTGCCTGAGCTACTGTGTG
>CAIGQZ010000690.1:13170179-13183202 GCA_903798205.1 Danio tinwini
A
The DNA here is from genome assembly GCA_903798205.1 of Danio tinwini. Classification (NCBI taxonomy): domain Eukaryota; kingdom Metazoa; phylum Chordata; class Actinopteri; order Cypriniformes; family Danionidae; genus Danio; species Danio tinwini. The sequence continues at coordinate 13,170,181 of CAIGQZ010000690.1, forward strand.
AACTGATTACTATGACTATAAAGACACCTCATTCACACAGACTCTTTGCTGAGTCTTGTTTTTCCCTTTGAAGCATTCAACCCAGGCTCATTCTGAAAATGTACCTCTATATACATTTCTGGAGACCACAAAATACGTTCCAGGACCTACGGTACCCACCAGAGGCCGATGTGTACACTTTTTGAGATCTCAAATTTCTCTTGTGAGTGCCATTCGTGCCTGTTGTTCTCACATAAACCCACCAGAGGCCGCTGCTGACTGACTTTTTGACTTACTGAATGACCCTCCTTCTTCCCTAAACCCAACCAATTGTATTGATTGACCCATACACTCGATTCTTTAATCCCAACCAGCAATTTTCAAAAGCAATCCAGAAAAAGAAAAGCCCTCGTCTGATTTTTACCATGGTTTCAGATTTTACCACAATCTCACCCTCTTATTTACTTTATTTTTTGGATTCTGCTTTTGTCTTACCTGCTTTCTAGAACTGTTCTACACTGGACTCGAACATCGTGGTCAACTCCTCTCTGTGTATCAAGTCTGTCAACGTACATGGTGAGCTAACGGGACAAACTGGTAACAGCGGGAAAGCCGTCCATATGGAGCTAAACGGTCAGCTGGTAAGCGCGAAAAGGAACAGTGTCATACCGCCCCTTCATATTCATTTTAAAAATTTTATTCAGCAATAGGTAGCTGTGGCTACATAATTCACAATCTCCAGAAACTTTTATAGGGCTACATTTTCAGAATGAGCCTATGTTGGAAGCATTACAAAGTGGTTTTCCCTGTTTTGATGCTTGTCTTTTGTCTCTTGTTTTGCCTCCTCTCCTGTTTCTAATTCAATGTGTAATAAATGTTTTGTTAACATTTGTTTTTTTGTTGTACTGGCTTAAATTTTTGTTACAGTCTAAAATGCAGCCAAAGTAGTTCCAGAAAGGTCTTTACCACATTACAGTACCTTATCATAACAATTTCAGTCATTTGAAATTACAAAACAAAACAAAGTAAAACAAAGTCTTAGGTTTAAATGGGTTTAATCAATTTGGATAAAATCTACTATTTTCAAACACAGGAGTGGTTTGAGGACAAAACCTTTCCTATTATACAGCATCTGAACATTGTTTTCAGTGGTTAGCACTGTCGCCCCACAGCAAGAAGGTCGCTGTTTTGAGTCCCAGCTGGGCCAGTTGGCATTTCTGTGTGGAGTTTGCATGTTCTGCCCATGTTTCCTCCGGGTGCTCTGGTTTCCAACACAGTCCAAAAACATGCGGTATAGGTGATTCGGATGAACTAAATTGGCCGTGGTGTATGAGTGCATAAAACATATGCTTAAATACTGTAGTTGGTGGTTCATTACACTGTGGTGACCCCTGATAAATTAGGGACTAAGCAAAAGGAAAATTAATGGATGAATAATAATTATGGTCTGCTGAACTACTGGAAAATAAAATTGTAAAAAAAGATGTAAGATACATGAAATGATTTTGTCATCCTTTGCTCTCACTGATGAGATCTGAAGGACTGACACTGATGTGTGCTCTCTCTGAGAAAATATTTTGATCTGAAAAGAGTCCCACCAGAGTTATTTTTTTAAAGTGTCAAAACTGTTACCACATTATCAAAAGGTAAATAATTTAGCACTGATCACACAGGGGTTGTTTAATAGCACGAAAGAGCAGACACATAACTATAAAAAACTATTTCCGTTAAAAAGTAAAATAAATGAGTGGTGTGTTTGGCAATCACTGAATTTTTTAAACCAAATATGTTGCAGCATCTGAGACAGATCAGAAACACAATTATTTGCAATATTATCAAATATAATCCAGAGCATCCCTCACCCACAAGCAGGTCATGTTTTATAATTGCTCTCAATACCTCAGTTCAGAACAAGTCTCTTATCATAAGTCCAAATCTAAATAAGAGGGTTTATGACCTAAACAAATTTGGGTTGAGATAGATTGAGAAAGACACACACTTTCGATAAACAGGACTTTTCTCTAGACAGACTGGTTAATGAATTAACACGCACATTCTCAGGACAGAAGTGTGTTATCTATAATCTTTGATATCATAAACTCTTAACCCTTCACATGTAAGTTCTAAATACTCCTGCTGACCTCACAGCTCCACTGATGATTTATGTACTGTATTCTGAGAAATGCACTAAATATATTGTGAAATATCTGATATTCCAACTCTCAAATATGTGTAAGAACATATACAGTAGTTTAACGTTTAACAATGAATCAACATCAACTTATAAATTGAATAAAAGTAAGTGGCTGTTTAACTGGAAAAATAATATAGTAAACATTCTATTAACCTAAAGAGTGTGTATCTGATTAATGAATGAAGCACATCATCATTATTATATTCATCTCAATAGACATCAGTGTGTAAATGTATGGAATCTAAATGAAACATTATTTGCTTGAAAACTCTGATAAATTGTGATTTTATGTAAAGTGCTGTGCACCTCTTTCACTTGCTCAAGGTGAGCCATTGTGGGAAAACAGATTTAAATTTAGCAGCTAAAATGCCCTGAATGTTCTAATCCCAGCGGTGTCATCGTACAGGTCAGAGGACAATGGCCAGACAGGTTCCAGCTGATAGAAAGGCAACAGTAACTCAAATAACCACTTGTTACAACCGAGGTAGGCAGAAGAGCATCTCTGAATGCACAACATGTTAAACCTTGGGGCCGATGGGCTGCAGCAGCAGTAGACCACAATGGGTGCCACTTCTGTCAGCTAAGAACAGGAAACTGAAGCTACAATTCACACATGCTCACCAAAATTGGACAATAAAGATTGGAAAATTGTTGCCTGCTCTGATGAGTCTCGATTTCTGCTGCGACATTTGGATGGTAGGGTCAGAATTTGACATCAACAACATGAAAGCATTGATTCATCCTGCCTGGTGTCTATGACTCAGGCTGGAGGTGTAATGGTGTGGGGAATATTTTCTTGGCACACTTTGGGCACATTAGTACCAATTGGGCGTCAATGCTACAGCCTAACTGAATATTCTTGCAGATCATGTCCTTCCCTTTATGACCATAGTGTACCCATCATTTGATGGCTACTTCCAGCAGGATGGCGTGCCATGTCATAGCAAGAATCATCTCAGACTGGTTTCTTGACCATGACATTGAGTCCACTGTACTCAAATGGCCTCCACAGTTACCGGACCTCAATCCAATACAGCACCTTTGTAATGTGGTGGAATGGGAGATTTGCATCATGGATGTGCAGCCAGCAAATCTGCAGCAACTGCATGATGCTATCATGTCAATATGAAGCAAAATCTCTGAGGAATTTTCCAGTAACTTTTTGGTACCTTGTTGTCCAACCCAGTACTAGTAAGGTGTATCTAATAAAGTACAGTGAGTGTATACTACCTATGCATTGTTTGGATAACAATGCCATGACCATTTGAGTTTAAACTGTCAAGAACTGTCTTCCTGCTTGGACTTTTTTTTTCATAGACTTTCATTCCTATGCATGCAAATGTGGCAGACCGGAAACACAAGCTTATGTGACAAGTTTCGCATGTTACTGCATTCCAAAGTTTAAGTTAGTGTACTCTCTGAAGTACAACATTTCATCACGTGAATGCATGAGACAAATACAAGATCAAAATGTAAATTTTTGAAGCAATCGATTGCTTTTTAAAATTCTGATAATCTTGTTTTATCTTGCCTTGTTTTGCAGCATCGTACAACAGAATCATGCATGCTCAAACTATTGACCTTATTCTGCAATAAAGAAGTGCACTCGTTTTTGCAATGTCTTTAGAACTTCAGATTCAGTCGCCTATGTGAGAAATGACTAGGGATAATAACTAGCAGAAAACGGTGAAATTACCTGCTCTACAAACAAATGTGTTCATGACTAAACATAAAAAGTAGAATAAAGCAATAAGAAAATATCAGTTTGCGAGCATAATAAGCTGTTATTAACATCTAGAATTCAATGGATGAGAATGAGACAGGACGTTTTGAGCCAAAAAGATTCCTGGCTGAGCCTGCTCATATGCGAAATAAGGTCAATATTGTGACAGCAGCTTTAGAAGAATAAAGGTAGACAGCAAAAAAAACAAAACAAAAAAACAAAAAAACAAACAGGCCTTATTCTTCTTTCATTGAGTCAGAAAACTATTGGTGAAGTCATTCGTCACTTGACCGTATATCCAAGTGTCATATATTTTAACTAAACATGTTTATCTTAAGCCTACTGCCAGGCCCCATTAAAATGTGTGTTATTTTTACAAGGTTCAATACTCTGCTTCAGTTTGGTTTCATTCATTTTCTTTTCGGCTTAGTCCCTTTAATAATCAGGGGTCACCACAGCGGAGAGAATCGCCAACTAATCCAGCACATGTTTTAAGCAGCGTATGCCCTTCCAGCTGCAACCCATCACTGGGAAATAACCATACATTCTCATTCACACACATACACTACGGACAATTTAGCCTACCCAATTCACCTGTACCACATGTCTTTGGACTTTTGTGAAACGCAGGAAAACATGCAAACTCCACACAGAAATGCCAACTGACCCAGCCGGGGCTCAAACCAGCGACCTTCTTGCTGTGAGGTGAGAGCTCTATCCACTGCGCCACCAAGTCGCCCAGTTTGGTTTAATTTATTATTTTTACATTTACTCTACCATTTTGATTATAAGCTTGGTTATGTATTTGTGTTTGCTCAGTTTTATTCATTGTTTGTTTGTCACCTTAGCTAAATGCATCCCTGTTGATTTAATCATAATAACTGCTTGCATCACAGTATTTTTAACCATTTGAATCCAGTTATGCTTTATATAAGCAACTGATTAAGAAGTTGATGTCATGTGGCCACTAAAAATTACATTCTGAGAATACATGAACACAATGTGGAATGTTCGCTGGATGAACTAGTTTGAATTATAAACTTAATTATGCTACGTTAAGTTCATAACTGATTAAAATATGCAAAATGTATTATAACAAGCTATGGTTAATTATTTATATTTCCCCATTAGCTAATAAGCTACAGTGCTTATTAAGAGTAAGTTTTATCCATTACTTTTTGAAATGCAAAATGTATCTCCAATCATAGAATCATCCATGTGAGTGGCTTCCCAAAGCATTCCATGTCACTTCCTGTAACAAATAGCTTGAAGCAGCCTGTTGTGGTTTGGAGGAAGTCTTCAGTATATCTTGTCGCTTTCGGTTAGCCGATTTACTCGGACGCAGAATTCATTTAAATTAAGGTGGGGACAAATGGAATAAAGGATGCAGCAGATGCCGGCGAATGCTTTGCTGAGAAAGGGCAGGCTGGAGGTACAGAACAAGAAGAACAAATGGAGGTGTTCAACGAGTGCTCCTCCAGGGACATTTCCTCACAGATTATTGAACTGAGGTTCACTGCAAAGTTTCCTCTATTTCTGCAACTGTAGAATTTCAATGCCCTTCATTACAACACTCCTTGACAGAGAGCAAATAGCTTGTTAATCTGATGACATTATGTGAATACAAACTCTCAGGAAATAGATTGAAACGTGCCACAGATACACATCTCAAAGCACTCTGTACATGACACATTACACTCATTCGTTTTCCTTCAGCTTAGTTCCTTTATTCATCAGGGGTCACCACAGTGGAATGAACCACCACTTCATTACTTGGTATATTACACATTATTTAAAAGATCCTCTTTAGACATTCTGTCAACTCTACTCATTTTTACATATATTTTCTAAAGTGATGATATTATGAGCTGTTATGTTTTGAAAAAATACACTGCATAATATAGTAAGCATTACATAATGTGCAGTTATTGCTACACACATCACTGAAGAATTTCATAAGTTTAGTAGTCTATTCTAGTCTAGTCTTTAAGTTATGCACTCTCATTAAACTCATATTATATTTACTGTCTACTCTGAGAAATTAATCTTTTACACTATATTATTGAGCAAGGGCGTAGCACCAAAGCAGTGGGCCCATAAACACTCTCATACCCTTAATTAGTACACTATTTGAAAGGGCAGCCATTGCAGTGGCCCAAAACCATAGTGGACCTTCTTAAGTGCACTCAATCAATTCCACAATGCACTACAATAATAAGTGTACAACCCATGCACACTCAACAGCTAAATGAAACCCCATAATGCACTGTGAGATTTCACACACCAAATACATTTATGTCTGACAACAAGATGGCATCCCAAGGGGGAAATCCTATCTGTAAGTACCTTGCTTCATTGCAAATAGACAGCTCACTAAATGTTAAATAAATATCACAGGCTTTGTCCAAAAAGTTTAATATTTAATCCTTCTGAGGGGTTTATCAACCAGCAAAGCGTAAACAAAACGGCTTCCCTTCCGGTGCACTCAGTGCTCCAATTCACTCACTTGTATTCATACACTGTAAAACTCATGAAGTTAAGGTAACTCAAACCATTTGGGGAAACCGGTTGCAACAAACCATTTAAGTTGAAAAACTAATCCTAATGAGTACTGGGAACTTAATCCATTTGAGTAAATAAAGCAATTTGAGTACAGTAAAACCTGATAACTGAAGAGAACTCAAACCAACTGAGTACTGTAAAACCCAATAAGTTAAGGCAACTCAAACCGTTTTAGGAAACTGATTACTACAAACCATTTGAGTTAAAAAACTAATCTATATGAGTACTGTGAACTTACTCCATTTAAGTTGAAGTAATGAGGTATTGAATTAACTCATTACCTTCAACACTGAGTTCAAAATTATTTTCATATGAGTAGAATTAACGTTCAGTAAATTTTGAGTTAACTACACTTTTTTCATTTGATAAAGTGGACTATTGGGTTTTACATTGTAAAAAATGAAGGTATAGGGACAAGTTCTCTGAACTGTAAGCTGTTGCACTGCTGAACCTTGTGGAACCTTTAATACATTATCCATGACAAATAAAAGCGTAGTTAATAGTGAAATCTGCTATTCACTGCATCCCTAGTCACACTCCCACTCTTTGTGAAGGGCATCATGGATTTTTTAATAATCCACACAGTCGATGGCTTGGTTTAAAGGTGCTGTATGTGTTTTTGACTCTTCTAAAGCATAACAATACCATAATACGTGTGCAGATATTAAAGAAACATGGCAAGTGAACATACTTGTTTAACTAAAAAACAATGCTGAAGTCAGATATTCTGCTTTGAAAATATTTTTTTCTGTGCCAGAACGCTGTATTTGTTTAGGTAAATTTAACCTGCACAATGCCAGTTTAGCCAATTATAACTCAGCACCCCGGGGTTGCCTTGTTGGAAAACAGCGTATTTCATTCATTCATTCAGAATGTAACCAGAGGATGTGACGCTGACAACAGGGGTGCAAATCCACATGCAGGTTTATTAGCAGGATGGTCAGGCAAGCAATGATCAACACAGGAGCGAACAGATATATAAGGGCAATCCAGAGTCGTAGTCAAATGGCTGGCAAATGGTCAAAGGCAGGCAGCAGACAGGATGAACAGACATGGCAAAGATCAAAACCAGGCAAACTAGACAAAGAAAAACGCATTGTGGTGTCACTGAAAACAGATAACAAGACTCAGCCCTAGTGTTAGTGTTTGTGCTCTTTGTGTAGTGCAATGAATCAGTCCTTGAGTGGCTTCAGCTGTGGGTTTGCAATCAGTGGTGACTTCAGGTGTGTGTGTGTGTGGCATGACTGAATATGTAGTCCTTGAACATGGCCTATTTGTAGTCCTATGTGTATGTATGTATGTGTACCAGCGATCTCTAGTGGTTGTATCTCGCTGGTGACCGTGACAGAAAGACTCTGAAAGCATGCGTCCGTGACCGAAATAGACCGTATCAGACATCAAAATGAGACCGATTCAGTTCCACATGAGGTTATTAATTAGCAAATGATATAAATATTACGAACGTAAACATTAGGTGAGCAGGTTACATTGTAACTGCATGTCCTAACAACACGCTTTGTGACGAGATACGCAGTAATGAGCAGTTTGGCTGTTTGCACCAGACGAAACACAACAGAAATGTAAATACAGTCATTCCGAAGCACAGAATAAGCACTCACTCACAAAACTCACATTGTTAGCATTTCGCACTGAATAAAGCACACAAGGTTTACCTGAGGAGATCACTGTCATAGGTTTCACATGTTGAGTTGTGAGAAATAGAAGCCATTTCTAATACATCAATTTGAGGTGTTGGTCAGAACCAAAACTCCCTTTAATATGGAAAATATTTCCTCTATCACGTGTCGTTGCTTTTATTTAGAACACAGTTTAAATCACTCGCTCCTGTACTCAATCTGGCAACCACCATTTGCGTCTATTTTACTACAGGAGTGCAATACCTAGTTCAACCACAGGGTGTCAAACTTACATACTGCACCTTTAACGCACAGGTGTCAAACTCAGTTCATGGAGGGCCACAGCTTTGCACAATTTAGTTCTAACTCTAATTAAACACACCTGATTAAACTAAATAAGTCCTTCAGGCTTGTTTGAAACCTACAGAGAGGAGTGTTGATGCATGGCTGTAACTAAACTCTGCAGAGCTGTGACCCTCCAGGAACAAAGTTTGACACCCCTGGTTTAACGTCTCATCAAAATAATGTAACTGACAGTGTATGTCTTGTCACTATAAATCCCACACAGACCATAGGGTGAGAGCTACATATTAGTCTCCAATAGCATCTCTTCCAACAACGGGCTAGCTTCCCATGTGGTCTTCTCGTGTTTGTTTTTGTTATTTTTTTCTTATTTATTTATGTATTGATTGTTTGTGTTTATTGACTATTGTTGTACTGTCTTGTTGTTTGTTTTGCTGTAAGTTTTGCAGATGATTTAGTCCCTACAGCACCTTAAAAACTTATTTAGGAGCTAAATTCTTTACTAAAATCTTTTGTCACAATTTAACCCCATGCCATGTCGCAGAATTAAAATTCCTGTATAGCTACACTGTAAAAAATATAGCTGCAAGCAGCAATTATCAGGGTCAAGCAGCCCAGCGGCCACATCATAAACAAGCATGGCAACAAGCTACAGAGCAACAGGAAAATCCTTTAACTTTTTGACAGCATCTGCTGAGCCTAGTTTGGTAGAAATTAGGCTAACGATCTATGGAGAGTTCAAAACAACATCAATGTTAACATACCAATGATACAAGGAATCTGCAAGACCAGTCTCATGACAATAGATGAAAATATTGAAAAGTAATTTCATGAATTTTGTATGATTTCAATTGATATAATTTAATTGTTTGTCAATTTTACCCAGAACGTGGCTCAATGTCAGGTCTAGATCACACACATTAAGGTTGGCCGCAATACTTCAAAGCATTGCAGTGATTCAGCCTGTAACGTCATCTGGCAGCATTACATCAAGTTTGCGCATATGCTAAATGACAACGGTTTTGTCTATCAACATGAATTCCATAACTTTTGGTCTACGTGGTCTGAAGATGATCAGAGTCAAATTGGTGAAGATTGGACCAACGGTCTAGGAGGAGTAAAAAAAGTGTGGTTTGAACAAAATCAAAATAGCAGACAGGAAGTTTAACATAATTGACATCTGTGTTGTGGGCATGACCCAAGGAATAATTTGAGACCAATTTCATCAAATAAGCATATGCAGTCAAAAGTTATTACCAAATTTGTATGTTTCATTAATAATGGTTAATGAATGTCTTATAAATCTTGCTCAGGTGGCGTTGTAGCCAAATTTCTATGTTGTGGTCAGTGTGAGGCGACAATGACAGACCTAAAATTTGGTGTCATTATTTTTTTACTATTGCAGAGATACAGCCTCAGATGTAGTTTGGCATCATGCCATCACATTTGTCAGTGCAGTAAACAAAAACTGTTACACCTATTGACACAAGTTTTACAACTTTTTGGAAAATTTGGTGCAAATCAGCCAAACAATGTAGGAGGAGTTTGAAAAAGTAGGTTTTTGACTTGAGACTAGATGGTGGAGAGGAAGTTCAGTAAATTAAGGCATAATTGGTATTAATATTCTCAGAACAACCCAATGGAAATATCAAGGCAAATTTCTTAACAATAGGTAAAATTTGTCAAAAGTTATTAGCATTTTCAGATATATGGTTATAACTTTTGACCAAAAGTTGGTGCTGTGACAAAACTTTTCTTATAATATAGCAATTTTTGGCATACTTCAAATGGGCGATGGCCAAACTGGCTGACCTGAAAATGTACCTGGAAATCAGAAATCATTCCACTCGGCATGCTCCGCCAGATGCAAAGAGGCCAATTTTTATGAATTTTTGGGTTGAGAAGTTATAAGCAAACAAGGCCATTTTTTGTATCTCCGGACCACTAGGGGGCAGTGCGCAAACAAACTGTAGCTAACTTCAGACCATAGTTGTCATAACGCACACAACTTTGGTGTGAATACGTCAATGTGTTACGGAAATAACATTGAAACGGAAACTCTACTTAAATTTGTTTGAAAGTTAATCAAAAACGATTCGTCTAATCAACTTGAATTCAATAACTTCAATGGTCAGCATGGTCTGTAAATCACTTGATTCAATTTAGGTGAAAATCAGAAAAACGGCCTAGGACGAGTTTGTTCAAACTGGTTTTACAAAAAATTTAAAAGAGCGAAACAATTTTCAAAACGGAAAATGGGTACGTTTGAATAGCAAAAAAAATATTTTGATTGTAGCCCATTTGGTTTAATAGTTATAAAAATAAACATATGTGAAACATTGGACAAGTGGTGGCGCTAGAGAGTGTGTTTACCCAATTCACCTATAGCACATGTCTTTGGACTGTGTGAGAAACCGAAGCACACCCATGCAAACACAGGGAGAACACGCAAACTCCACAAAGAAATGCCAACTGGCCCGGCAGGAACTTGAACCAATGACCTTTTTGCTGTGAGATTTTTGTTCATCTTTGGAACACAAACTAAGATATTTTAGATCTCACTGATCCTCCATAGACAGCAAGGTTTCCAACTTGTTCAAAGATCATAAAAATACCAAAAAAAAAACATCTTCAGAACAGGCCATGTGCCTTCACTGGTTCAAACAGAATATTGTCAAGCTATGATATATATATATATATATATATATTTTTTTTTTTTTTTTTTTTTTTTTTGTGCACAGTTTCTTCTACTCACTGTCCAGTACTGACCACACTTAACCTTGCTCAGCTCAACCATGTAACCATGATCTGCAGAGGAATAGCTGGTGAGTTGCTGGCAAGTTAAAAGACCAAATCATTTTCTTTTTTTTTTCTTTTTAGGAAACCTATTACATGGGTAACACAACTACTAGAAAAACACATTGATAAATAAGTAAGTAAATGAATGAATGAATGAATAAATAAACGAATGAATGAAGTGCTTTGTAGCCCATTTTTTGAGGTGTCTTATCAGGTTTGTTGTGTTAAATTCAACTTTTTCCTTTACACATCTTGCAATGCCAAGTTTACATACACTGAAAAAAATCTGTTATTTTACTTTTTTTTTGGCAGCCAGGTGCGGAAAAAAACAAAACCATGTGATATCACAGCTATTAAACTACAGAAACTTCCTTAAATTTAAATTTCCAGTACATTTCCGTCATTTAACGACCGACTTACAGCTGTTATTTAACTTTTTTTTCAGCACCCCAGCTGTTTTTAATCATAAAATAACAGATTTTTGCCAATGTTGTCATCATCAACTTCATACTACCTCCAGACCGTAGACGTACTCGCACTTTGTGCTTCAAGCTACTTCCAAGTTCTACTTTGCCGGCATTTAACCAATAGCATCTCTGCAACAAAGTGATGTCATGCCGCACGCGTTGCTGTTTCTCTGTAAAGTCAAGAAATATATATAAATATATATATATATATATATATATATATACACATATGTCAATGACTCAATTTTGACAAAACATGTCAGACAGAACCTTGTAATTCTAAGCTAACGAATTGTTAGCATACTTATGCAATTGACATTAATTTATTCATGTATGTATGTATGTATGTATGTATGTATGTATGTATGTATGTATGTATGTATGTATGTATGTATGTATGTATGTATGTATGTATATGTGTGTGTTTTCCCCCACATTTCACTTTAAATATAAAGCATATACAGTCACAGCAACTGCAGCAAGATTTTTGTTTAATTATAATGACCATTTATTTGCCCCAGACCTTGTTTTAAGGGCATATTTTTGCTTGTCTTGGTGGCTTTGTTGCCCCAAGACCCTATTAAGTTCAAACACTAAACAAACTCATCATGACATCACAAAACTATTCATGACAACAAAATCAAGGACGTGTGTAAATAACATGTCAAAACATCACACTCATAGTAATAATTCATGAGCCAGTGCGTGCTGGGATCAGGGAGAATGGGAGCAAACCATGAAACTTTTTCTTTGTAGGCCTATTAGAACAGCAAGAGAATGAAATAATCCAGCTCACCTGCTGTGCAAGAAATTTTTCAAATAAGCAAAGAAAAATAAATCAATTTTTTAAATTATTTACTCGAGTTTTAGAATGTGTATTGGGGCCAAAACAACACTGCCTGTGCATTTTTTAAGCACCTATCTGACAGGAGCTATGCAGTGCAGGCTGAAAATAGAGGACCATGTTTGTGGTCACTAAGAGCTGCTTTATAACAGAGAAAGTTTCCCATCTCCAGCATGTATCTCCATGTACATGTGACCTCATTCTCTGTCGAGGGTGCAGAATGGTGCTATGCGGTAACATTATGCAATCACACCTGGGAGAATGGAACAATCCATTTTTCATGGAAAAAAGGGTAGTGACTGGTCGGTTGAGGAAAGGGAGATTGTTGGAATTTCAGGTTAATGCTTCAAAGAACCTGGTTTCAGTCAGTGCCAGCAGCTAATTTTATATCACTGAATGTTTTTGAAAGCCCTTTGAGATTTTTTTGGAAATAGCTTAGATTTGTTCAGCTAGTTTGTCTGTCTGTCTATTTATTTATTTATTTATTTATTTATTTATTTATTTATTTATTTAT
>CAIGQZ010000690.1:13208951-13225003 GCA_903798205.1 Danio tinwini
ATAAAAAGTGATAATACAAACTTCGTAAAGCTTGGTCTCCTAAACATTAGGTCACTAGCACCTAAAGTACTTATAATAAATGAAATAATAACAGATAACAATCTTAATACACTCTGTCTCACTGAAACCTGGCTGAAACAAAATGACTATATTAGTTTAAATCAGGGGTGCTCAACCCTGTTCCTGGCGATCAACCTTCCAGCTGATTTCACCTCCAACCCTGATCAAACACACCTGAACCAATTATTTAGAACGTGAGGAGCACTTGATAATTACAGGCAGGTGTGTTTGATAAATGGCTGCAACTGAAAACTGCAGGAAGGTTGATCGCCTGGAATGAAGCAACTCCTCCAGGATTCGCATATAAGCATGAAGCTCGACAAACTGGTCGTGGTGGTGGAGTTGCATCAATCTTTAGTGATTTTCTTAATGTTAATCAGAGAAACAGACTTAAGTTTAACTCCTTTGAAGTATTAGCGCTTAATGTTACGCTTTCGGATATTATGCAAAAACCTATGTTATCTCTCGCTTTAATCACAGTATATAGACCCCCAGGACCCTATGTCCATTTTCTTAAAAAGTTTTCTGATTTTATTTCTGACTTACTAGTTAAAACTGATAAAATACTAAATGTAGGAGACTTTAACATCCAAGTAGATGACGCTTATGATACATTAGGGCTCGCATTTATGGATCTACTACATTCACTTAGGATAAAGCAAAACGCTGTTGGCACTACCCATCGCTTAAAGCATACTTTAGATCTAATATTGTGTTATGGAATTGAGGTCTTTGATGTAGACATTATACCACAAAGTGATGATATTACAGACCACTACCTCTTACTATATAAGCTGCGTTTACCTGAAATTAGCAGATCTGCACTGATATACCGCCCTGGTAGAACTATCGTTCCGTCCACCAAAGACGATTTCACAAATAACTTACCTGATCTTTCTCTACTACGAAATGCACCTGCAAATGCAAATGACCTTGATGTAGTAACCAGTAGTATGGATGCCATCCTTACTAGCACACTAAATACGGTTGCACCCATCAAATTAAAAAAGGCTAGAGAGAATAAAACTACACCATGGTACAATAATCATACTCGCGCTCTTAAAACAGCAACCCGTGCCCTTGAACGTAAATGGAAAAAAAAATAATTTAGAGGTTTTTAGAATTGCGTACAAAGACAGTATGTCCAGCTATAGGAGGGCTCTTAAATCTGCCAGGGCTGAGCAGCTCCGCAAACTGATAGAAAATAATAATAACAATCCTAGATTGTTATTTAGTACAATTGCTAAATTAACAAATAATCGGTCATCTTTGGAACAAAATGTCCCACCGCAAATTAGTAGTGATGACTTCATGATTTTTTACAGTGATAAAATAGAAGGCTTTAGACAAAAAATAGAAGATGCTAAACTTCTGCACCGCCTTATACTCCAGATCCAGTAAACATTCCACTGTATCAAAATAACCTAAAATGCTTCAAAATCATGGAATAGGAAGAGCTAGGTAAAGTTATAAATAGTTCTAAACCAGCTATGTGTATGTTAGATACAATTCCAACAAAATTAATGAAAGCATTGCTACCTGTCATGGGAGAATCTCTCCTTAACGTTATCAACTCTTCTTTATCCTTAGGCCATGTTCCAAATCCTTACAAGCTAGCTGTTATTTAACCTATTATTAAGAAACCACAACTGGACCCCAGCAACTTAGCTAATTATAGGCCATTTCAAATCTTCCATTTATTTGTAAAATACTAGAAGAAGTTGCTTCTACCCAATTATGCTCCTTTCTGCAGACAAACAATATTTTTGAAGTGTTTCAGTCAGGTTTCAGGCCTTATCACAATACAGAAACCGCATTAGTAAAAATAACCAACAATTTACTCTTAGCTGCTGACCAAGGGTGTCATGTTTGTGGGTCTTTCTGTTTTTCTTGCGCATTATGCGCGCTATATATGTTCAGTGTTTTGTAGTTAGCATTATTGGTTTGTTGTTTTTCACTCCTGTGTCTGCTTCTGTTAGACTCTCTCTCTCGCTGGTGGTGGCTCTCCGATTTAGCCTGTTTCATGTGGACCTTATGCACGTCTCCATTTCTTTGATGTTATTTCTACTGCCTGCTCTGATGACAACATTATCTGTGAGAGACTTCATCCCAATCCGCTACTCTGATGAACTTTACCGCTGGTAAGCGTGTCGATTTCCCTGAGAGTTGCTACCTAGCGCTAACCTTCCCCTTCCCTCGATATCTGGTGAGATATCAGTGAGAGACTTCTATCTGGCGCTATTACTCGGATGAACTTTAATCACTGTGGAGCATGTTGCATTCCCGGTGTGAACACCCTTGCTCAACACTATATCTGGTGAGATCAAACCAGTTGTGACTCTTTAAATTTTTTGTTTATTATTTAAAGATTTGTTTATCATTGTGACAGAACGAACCGATCAAGATGGACCCAGCAAGTGTTTCAGACATCCAGAGTATTTTGTCAAAGTTCTGCTCATATGGACCAACAGGACAAACAAATGATGATCACCAGTCAGGCCATCCAGGCTCTGATCACCCAAGTTTCCGAGCTCACCTCTCAGGTAAAAGAATTGAGCTCCGGGCTGAGTTCCATGGCAGATTCACAAGCTCTGCCCACCATGTCACCCTCCGGTCCTGCACAAGAGGAGAATGTCTGCTCTACTAAGAAATTTCGCTCTACTGAACCGCGGCTTCCACCACCAGCATGTTACTCGGCTGAGCCTCATTTATGCAAACCATTTAAGACTCATATAAAGGATGAGATTTATGCTATGGATTTACCGAAGACCTTGCATGGACTCATTGAGTTAGCCATCAGAGTGGACACTCAACTGCAGCAGAGGGGAGTAAGTGGAAAACGGCTTTTAACACCCCTAGAGGGCATTTTGAGTACTGCGTTCTGCCCTCCGGTCTTTCTAATGGTCCGGCTGTTTTCCAGGCACTCGTCAATGACGTATTGAGAGATATGATAGATCAGTTTATTTATGTCTACCTGGACGATATACTAATATTTTCACATTCTCTCCAGAAACATATTCAGCATGTCAGGCGAGTGCTTCAGAGGCTGTTAGAGAATGGTCTTTATGTCAAGGCGAGAAATTCGTTTTTCATGCACAGTCTGTTTCTTTTCTAGGGCATATCGTGTCAGTCGAGGGGATGCGAATGGATCCAGAAAAGATTCAGGCTGTGGTAGATTGGCCAACTCCAGATTCCTGTAAGGCCCTGCAGAGGTTTCTGGGCTTTGCCAATTTTTACCGGCGATTTATTAGCAATTTCAGCCAGCTCGCCGCACCTTTGACAGCCTTGACCTCTTCTAAAACGCTGTTCAGGTGGTCCAGCGCGGCCGAATTTGCGTTTGCCAAACTGAAGGGTTGCTTTGTTTCAGCCCCCATCCATATAGCCCCTGATCCCTCCCGGCAGTTTGTGGTGGAGGTCGATGCGTCAGAGGTGGGGGTCGGAGCCATCCTGTCCCATCGCTCCTCCTTGGATGGCAAGGTCCACCCGTGCGCATTTTACTCCCATCGATTATCACCAGCAGAGAGAAATTATGATATTGGTAATCGTGAGTTGTTGGCAGTCAAGCTTGCTTTAGAGGAGTGGCATCATTGGTTAGAAGGGTCGGGGGTCCATTTTATTGTTTGGACTGATCACAAGAATCTAGAATACATCAAAACCGCTAAAATACTAAACTAGGCAGGCTCGGTGGGCATTGTTTTTAGGTCGGTTTAACTTTACTATCTCTTATCGACCAGGTTCTAAGAACATCAAACCTGATGCGTTATCCCGTCTTTTTTATTTTTTGGAGCGCGCATCATCACTCGACCCTATTGTCCCACAGAAGATTTTTGTTTCCACCATGACAAGGGAGATCGAGCCGAAGGTTCGTGCAGCCTCGGAAGGGGTAATGCCCTCGATCGGATACCCACCGAGTCGGTTATTTGTGCCAGAGGAACTTCGGTCAGATGTTATCCGGTTGGGACATTCCTCCAGGGTAGCTTGTCATCCAGGGGTGAGTCGTACACTCTTTTCTATTAAACAACGATTCTGGTGGCCAGTTATGGCTCGTAATGTGCGTAATTTTGTCTTGGCTTTTGTTTGTGCAGTTTCTAAGACTTCAAATCGCCCCCCTGATGGACTTCTGCAGCCATTGTCAGTGCCTTCGAGACCCTGGTCCCACATCTCGCTAGATTTCGTTTCAGGCCTTCCATCCTTGAACGGCAACACAGTGGTTTTAACCGTGGTGGACCGGTTCTCTAAGGCGGCTCATTTCATTCCTCTGCCCAAATTACTTTCAGCCAGAGAGACTGCGGTTGCGGTCGTCATTCACGTCTTTCGCATTCATGGCCTCCCGACGGACGTGGTTTCTGACTGGGGTCCTCAGTTTGTGTCCAAATTTTGGAGAGAGTTTTGTAGATTATTGGGGGCCACTGTTAGTCTTTCATCTGGGTTTCATCCCCAGAGTAATGGTCAGACCGAAAGAGCCAACCAGGATCTTGAACGCACATTGCGATGTTTGGTGTCTCAGAATACCACTTCCTGGAGCCAGCAGCTCACATGGGTTGAGTACGCACATAACTCATTAGCAGTGTCAGCCATGGGCCTCACTCCGTTTCAGTGTAGTTTAGGTTAACAGCCACCTATTTTTACCAGTCTGGAATCTGAAGTCGCGGTCCCCTCCGCTCACGCCTTTGTTCAGAGGTGCCGTCGCACCTAGAACAGGGCCAGACAAACCCTCCTCCAGGTGGGCGAGTGCACCAAGGCTAAAGCTGATCGCCACCGGTCTAAGCCTCCCGTTTACGTTGTTGGTTTGTAATAAACTTGCTCCCAAATTTATCGGCCCTTTCATTGTCACAAAAATCATTAGTCCTGTGGCAAACCACCTTAAATTACCTCCAGCGTACAGGAGGGTTCATCCCGTATTCCATGTATCCAAAATTAAGCTCGTTTTTCATATGGCCATTAATCCGCATACTCCCAGCGTCTCGTAGATGGGGAGACTACTTATTCAGTTAAGTGCATTCTGCACTCAAGACGGAGGGGACGAGGACTCCAGTACTTGGTGGACTGGGAAGGTTACGGTCCTGAGGAGAGAAGTTGGGTTCCTGCTGGGGACATATTGGATCACTCTCTTATCGATGATTAAAATCGCCAGGTAGGCTCTACTGGGAGCGCCATGAGGTGCTCCTAGGAGAGGGGGTACTGTCACGTTTGTGAGTCTTTCTGTTTTTCTTGCAAGTGTGTGTGTGTGGGGGAAGTGGGTGTGTCTTGTTTGGGTTCTTCACTGCGTGGTGTGTGTTTGTGTATGTGTGTTTACATTCATCAGCTGGGTGGTCATGTGTTTTGTCACTACTCTCTACGCACAGGTGTTTGTCATTAGTCAACAGCTGATGTGCATTCCGCGCTCTATATATGTTCAGTGTTTTGTAGTTAGCATTATCGGTTCGTTGTTTTTTCACTCCTGTGTCTGCTTCTGTTAGACTCTCTTGCTCGCTGGTGGTGGATCACAGATTTAGCCTGTTTCATTTGGACCTTATGCACGTCTCCATTTCTTTGATGTTATTTCTACTGCCTGCTCTGATGACAACATTATCTGTGAGAGATTTCATCCCAATCCGCTACTCTGATGAAGTTTACCGCTGGTAAGCGTGTCGATTTCCCTGAGAGTTGCTACCTAGTGCTAACCTTCCCCTTTCCTCGATATCTGGTGAGATATCAGTGAGAGACTTCTATCTGGCGATATTTCTCGGATGAACTTTAATCACTGTGAAGCGTGTTGCATTCCTGGTGTGAGCACCCTTGCTCAACACTATATCTGGTGAGATCAAACCAGTTGTGACTCTTTAAATAAATCATCTTGTTTTCACTTGCATTTGGATCTCCTGTGTTTATCATTGTGACAAAGGGTGCATCTCACAATTATTTTTACTCAATCTTAGCGCCACATTTGACACCATTGACCACAATATTTTCATGCACCGCTTATATTCTACAGGTGTCCAAGGACAGGCTCTTCAATGGTTTAAGTCATACTTACCTGACCACTACCAGTTTGTGAATAATAATGGACTGCTCTCACAAGTCAGTCCAGTAAAGTATGGGGTGCCTTAAGGATCAGTTTTAGGCCCTTTGCTGTTTACAATATACATGCTAGCCCTGGGTGACATTATTAGAAGACACAAGATCAGCTTTCACTGCTATGCAGATGATACTCAATTATATATTTCAACTAAACCGGATGAGATTTCTGAACTGTCTAAGCTGAGTGTATTAAAGATGTTAAAGACTGGATGACCAACAATTTTCTTCTCTTAAACAAAACAGAATTATTACTTATCGGGCAGAAATCCTGCACACAGCAGATCTCACAACTCGACCTGCAATTAGAGTGATAAAAAGTTAATGTTAGCTCTACTATAAAAGATCTGGGTGTCATATTTGACAACAATTTAACTTTTGAAATTCATGTATCCCATGTCACAAAAACTGCCTTTCTTCATCTGAGAAATATTGCTAAATTACGAAGTATGCTATCCATCTTAGATGCAGAAAAGCTAGTCCATGCTTTTATGACTTCTAGGCTGGTTTACTGTAATGCTCTGTTTGCCGGCTGCCCAGCATCCTCTATTAACAAATTTCAGCTAGTACGAAATGCAGCTGCCAGAGTTCTTACCAGGTCTAAAAAATATGATCATATCATCCCAATTTTATCCTCCTTACAACTTTGTTAAGTTTCATATTGAATATAAAATATTGCTGCTTACCTATAAAGCTTTGAATAATCTAGCTCCTGTTTATCTAACCAACCTCCTGTCTCGCTACAATCCAACCCACTCTTTAAGATCTCAAAACTCAGGGCTTCTGGTAGTACCTAGAATAGCAAAGTCGAGTAAAGGAGGTTGAGCCTTCTCATTTATGGCCCCTAAACTCTGGAATAGCCTTCCTGATAATGTCCGAGGCTCAGACACACTCTCACAGTTCAAAACTAGATTAAAAACCTATATTTTTAGCAAAGCATACACTCAGTGCATCACTTAGCTGTATGACGCATGATTGTGCCTCACGCAGGTTTTTGCATCTTGTTTATAAACACTATGAACAGCAACTATGCAAATTATTCTCTTATTCTCTATTTCCACCTGGGGGTACTCATCCCGAGGCCCTCAGACTATGCAGCGCCACTGATGTGATCCAAGACCAGCGACGAGATGATCCCGAGGTTTTCACAATCCTGGACCAGGCCGCATCCTGAGCAGCTGTGGTGGTCATGTAGGAGTGAAGAGCATGAGGCTGATTCCTCTGATGCTCCAAGGACAGAGGAGTCTTCGCTGAGGTCCAGCATTCTCCAGCTTCCGGCGACTAGACTGCAGCTCTGCACAAGACATTTGGCCATAGGAGAAATGGTTGTGACCAACTGAGCCTGGTTTCTCTCAAGGCTTTTTAAATTCTTCACTTTCGTCAATCGGTGAAGTTTCTTTCCTCGCCGCTGTCGCCACTGGATTGCATGGTTCGGGATCTGTAGAGCTGCACATCGATGGGATTGCTCTTCAGTGTTTGGACTCTCAGTAGTGATTATTTAACCACACTGAACTGAGCTAAACTGAACTGAACTGATCTGAAACTCTGAAAATTGAACTGACACTTCAATTTCAATTTACTATAATCTTGAATGTGAAGCTGCTTTGACACAATCTACATTGTATAAGCGCTATACAAATAAAGGTGCATTGAATTGAATTTACTAACTGGATATTTGAGTGTCATTGAGAGACAGAATCTTGTGGGACTACTATACATGAGTTATTATTAGAGATTAAATTTAGCATTTTTTTATTAAAAAGCATGACTGTAAAACATGAAGGCCATTATGAATGTATTAAAACATATGTCTGTTTGTTGTAAAAATTTGTAAAAAAATGACAAAAATACAAATTTGTGGATCTCCTTACTTTTGTCTGCAGCCATGCTGCCATTATAAATGGTGTATTTTGGGAAATTTTCGTACCCCTTGGTTTTGAGTGTGGTCCTAAAAATCTCAGTTTCAAGGGGTATCTAACCCTTCCCCTTAGCTCTACGCCTGCTGGCTAAAGAGAATTGGGACACCCCTACCCTTCACGTAAATGCGAAAAAAATTTGTTTTGCGTAGTAGGGGGGACGGTTAAGGAGTAGAATTGGGATTGGGCCTAATTGTTTAGCTTTGGGGAAAGTAGCTTCGTGTGGGGCTGCTGATACAAAGATTGTGTCAAATAAGGTTAAAAAAAAGTAATCAGGTACAAAAATGTAATCAATGAGAATTTGAATCTTTACAAGGTTTCCCACAGAAAACAGAATGCGAACATTCACCCATTCCCTTCTAAAAGGTTCAAAGAATATCCAACGTTTGGTTGTACATTGTCTTTTATAATGTAGGATCTCATGGAGACAAATGATCAACAAATGTTCAACAAATGGAGGAGAAAAAAATCTAGATCATAGAAACTACAGCTGGAAGAGTATCTCATATGTGAAATCCAGCGACCTCCTGACTTATTTGGAATCAAACCAATCTGGCAGTGAATAACGATGCAAGAAATGTTCGTTAAATATGTAAATATTTCTGAGTCGAATCAATTGACCCCAAAGACATGCAGGTGGAGGAAAGACATTCTCTCTCTCTCTCTCTCTCTCTCTCTCTCTCTCTCTCTCTCTCTCTTGATTGCAAAATATAATTGCTAAAGTTGGTGATTGCGTGAGCCTGTTACAATGCAGGATTTTAGTATAGTAAGTCCTCATGTCAAATTATGGATGCTATTCAGTAAGCGGTGTAATCCAATCATTAAAAAATCAACATCATTATTATTGTTATTATCTAAAAAACAGCACACTTCAAGTCCCGTTTTTTATAGCAGGTGACTCAAAAGTGGAGAAATGTTCACTACATTTTAACTGGATTTTGTTTGAGTAGTTCAGACAAACTGACTCCAACGTGACACCAGCTGCATCTGGGCCAAAAATCTACACTTGAACAAACCAGAAGGACTATATGTGACTGCAAACTGTGTGCAATATGTGGCTGAATATGTAGAATTAACTATGTTTGCAAGTGTCAATAGTTTTTAATAGTGGTCATCCAAAAAAAAGTACTTAAGATACACATCCACATGACAAAGGAGGTCCGGAATGTCATAGAAATATAAATGTAAATAAATGAATAAATGAACGAACGAACAAACAAACAAATAAAAGTTACAGTTTTTTGTCTGTGCATGGTAGTATATTCCCCTAACATTTAAAAAAAACATTCATGTATTCATTTTCTTATCGGCTTAGTCCCTTTATTAATCTGGGGTCGCCACAGCGGAATGAACCACCAACTTATTCAGCACGATTTTACGCAGTGGATGTCCTTCCAGTCGCAACCCATCTCTGGGAAACATCCACACACACAGTCATCCACACTCATACACTACGGACAATTTAGCCTACCCAATTCACCTGTACCGCATGTCTTTGGACTGTGGGGGAAACCGGAGCACCCGGAGGAATCCCACGCGAATGCAGGGAGAACATGCAAACTACATAATAAACAAACAAACCAAAATTAAGACTGCAGATATATAAACCATAAACAAACAGCAATTACTTTATTACAGGTGGCTTGTGTTATTTTGAAAATATTAATATATTTAATTAAGTATATTAGCATGTTTTTATCACGTGTATTGTAATTATTGTGCAATGACTTCTTTGCTAACCTGAACATCTAATCAGATAACACTACAAAACTAGCCTGACAGATGCTCACTGATCTCCCAATGTTGAATGACAGTCGGCTTTGTGTGTCACAGCCTTTAGAGAACAAGACAATGACCCTTGGCACCAAGCCAAGTCTTCTCATTGATCCACATAAGATTTCTTCCCTTCACCCATCTCAAAACTAATTCCGAAGGTTTTGGCCTTCGACCGCGGTGAAACATTTTCCTAAGGACCTTTTAATTCAGAAGCAGTCACTGAAATTAAGAAAACTCCATCTAAATGTTTTCATGAATAGGTTTGAAAACCATTAAAGCGATTATATTCTTATTCAGAGATAGAGAACATGTATCCTTAATCACATACAGTTGAAGACTTATTAGCCCCACTGAGTTAGTAGCCCCCTTGTTTATTTTTCCCCCAATTTCTGTTTAACGAAGAGCAGATTTTTTCAACACATTTATAAACATAAAAGTTTTAATAGCTCATTTCTAATAACTGATTTATTTTATCTTTGCCATGATGCCAGTAAATAATATTAAAAACTGCTTTTTTTCTAGCCGAAATAAAACAAATAAGACTTTTTCGGAAAGAAAAAAATATTATTAGACATACTGTGAAAATTAGTTTGCTCTGTTAAACATAATTTAAGAAATGTTTAAAAAAAAAAATAATTAAAGGGAGGCTAATAATTATGTCTCCAGTTGATCAGAAAAATGGTCACCTCCAGTCCTGCCAGAGCCATTGAAGCTGCCAGAAACCTCCGAATCCCTCGAATGGCGGGCGCCAGATATCACTGAATCCCTCGAATGGCGGGCACCAGAAACCTCTGAATTCCCCAAATGGCGGGCACCAGATACCTCTGAATCCCTCAAATGGTGGGCGTCAGAAACCTCTGAATTCCCCGAATGGCGGAAGCCAGAAACCTCTGAATCCTGCAAATGGCGGGCACCAGATATCTCTGAATCCCTCGAAGGGCGGGCGCTAGAAACCTCTGAATTCCTCAATTGGCGGGCGCCAGAATCCTCTAAATCCCTCGAATGGCGAGCATCAGATAGCTCTGAATTCCCCGAATGGCGGGCGCCAGACCCACTTGAATCCCCTGAATGGCGGGCGCCAGATCCTCCTGAATTCCCCGAATGGCAGACGCCAGATCCTCTTGAATCCCTTAAAGAGCCAGGGGTACGAGACCCACCTGAGTCCCATGAAAAGCCAGAGCAGTCACCTGAGTCCCACGAAAGGCCAGAGCAGTCACCTGATTCCCACTAAAGGCCAGAGCAGTCACCTGAGTCCCACGAAAGGTCAGAGCCACCACCTGAGTCTCACGAAAGGTCAGAGCTGTCACCTGAGTTCCACGAAAGGCCAGAGCCATCACCCGAGTTCCACAAAGGACCAGACATACCACCTGAGTTTCAGGAAGGGCTGCCAGAACCGTGTGATGTCCCAAAGCCGCCAAAACCAAATGAACATTTAGTGCTCCTTGAACCTAAGCCTCCTGACCCACTGGGGTTATATAAACTGCCAGTGCTCCTTGAACCTAAGCCTCCTGACCCACTGGGGTTATATGAACTGCCAATGCTCCTTGAACCTAAGCCCCCTGACCCACTGGGGTTATATGAAATGCCAGTGCTCCTTGAACCCGAACCTCCTGACCCACTGGAGTTTAATGAACTGCCAGTGTCTCATGAACCCAAGCCTCCAGACCCACTGGGGTTAAATTAACTGCCTGTATCTCCTGAATCCAAGCCTCCAGACCCACTGGGGTTATCTGAAACGCCAGTGCCCCTTGAACCAAAACCTCCTGACCTATGGGGGTTATATGAACTACCTGTGCCTGCTGAACCCAAGCCCCCAAACAAACTTCAGCCCCACGCTCCAGGCCTTCTGCAGCTCTACGCTCCAGGCCCTCCGCAACTTCACTCTTCAGGTCTTCCGCAGCTCCACTCTCCAGGCCTTTCGCAACTCCACACTCTAGGCCCTCAGCAGCTTCACTCTTCAGGCCTTCTGCAGCTCCAGCTCCATGCTCCAGGCCCTCCGCAGCTTCATGCTCCAGGTCCTCCGCAACTCCACACTTCAGGCCTTCCGCAGCTCCACTCTTAAAGCCTTCTGCAGCTCCATGCTCCAGGCCCTCCGCAGCTCCACGCTCCAGGCCTTCCGTAGCTCCACGCTCCAGGCCTTCAGCAACTCCACAATCCAGACCTCGTGCAGCTCCATGCTCAAAGTGCACCTTCGCTGCATGGTCCTGGCCCTCCATCCCTCCCCCTGTTCCGCCTCCGCTCCACCTCCCGCCTGAACTATAGTAGGAGCCTCTGGAAGCCACTCCTTAGAGGGGGGGCTCTGTCACAATCACCAGCGATCTTCTCTCCATAGATCGCTGGTTAACATGCACTCTCACCCATGGACTACAAATCAATCACCAAATGAACTACAACTCCATACATGCACTCCAATCACACACACACACACACACACACACATGTTCCTCATCCTGACTGATTGCACACACACCACCGGAGGCTTGTCAAAGGCTGATTACACACAGTACATAAGCAGCACACACTCACTCCAGTGCCGAGTCTTGTTATCTGTTCACAGTCACAATTCTAAGCGTTTCCTTGTCTTGTTCTTGCCGTGTTTGGACCCTCAGCTTGATTGTCTGTTTCTCCCTGTCTGCTGCCATCCTTGTGACCATCTGCCTGCTACATTGACTACGACTCTGGATTGCCCTCATACATCTGTTTGCTCCTGTGTTGATCATTGCTTGTCTGACTATCCTTTTAATAAAACCCTGCATTTGGATCCGCATCCTGTTGTCAGCGTCTTATCCCTGGTCACAGTATGCTTATTTGGATCTTAATTTTCCCTCACGAGTGCCATTGGTGCCTGCTGTTCTCACGTAAATCCACCAGAGGCTGCTGTTGACTTACTGACTGACCAACCGACCAATCCCCCCCTCAACCCCCTTTCCCTAAATCCAACCAATGGTGTTTTAAAATGCACCTATTGATGCACCCACCTCCTTGTCTGAAACCTGACTGCAGTGTTTTAAAAAGCAATCCAGAAAAAAAGCCCCTGATTTTAACATGTTTCAGATTTTACCCCATTCTCACCGTTATTTATTTGTTTATTTTATTTTTGTCTTTTGTTTTTGTCTTGCCTGCTTTCTGGAACGGAAATTTTCACTGTACACCATTGTCGCATTAAACTCCACTTTGCGTCTCAAGTCCGGCGACGTACATGTTGAGCTACCAGACAAACTGAAAAGCTGTCCATACTGAGGTAAGCGGTCAGCTGGTAAGCAAGAAAAGGAACGGCATCATACCACCCCTAGAGTCCATTTTAAAGATGAAATGCAGCCATACGTAGCTCTGGCTACATAACTTGCAATCTCCAGAAATGTACATAGGGCTACGTTTTCAGAATAAACCTATGTTGCATTTAGGCTATATACATTTTTTTTTTATTTTAGACTTTTAGTGTTAACATTTTCATGTATAAATTATAGTAACTTACTGGCAGCAGTTTAACAGCATTAACAAAACAAATAACGTGTAATTGTTTACAGTATTGTATTTACAGCAAAATATTGTCTTTTTAGTGCATAATGTAATCTATTTGGTAACACTTTATTTTGATGGTCCATTTGAGTAATAGTAGACTGTCTGCTTAATATCTGTTGATAGGCTCCTTCCACAGACATTTAACTGACTATAAGAAACTTAGCAAGTACATGTCAACTTACACTGACCCTAACACTAACCCCAACCCTAATCCCAACCTAACAGTCTACTTATAAGCTAATAATAATTAGTTAGCATGTTGATGCAATGTAACTTAAATTTAACAAACAGACCATCAAAATAAAGTGTGACTATTTGATTATTTATTTATTTCTCATTTATCTATTTACTGTCCAAATGGTAAAGTACTGTATTTCCTATACTTGACCAGGTCTCATGCTCACTGTATTTCAATTCACAGCAAATTAAAAATATTGTTTTAATGGTGGCAAGAATATACTTCACACAATGCAACTTTAAAAACAACAGCATGCTGAATAGTTATCATACAGTAAAATACAATTTTTTTATTACAGTTAAATACTGCATAATATACAAAAAAATTATAATAATAATTTCCAAAGGTATTATGGTGAATAGAGAAGTCAGGAATGTACTAGTAAAACTTTAGCTGCTGTTTCCTACTGTGTTTTGTGCTATATACTTTAAATGAGTTCCGCCGGGGAAAGAATGGTGGGTTACAATATGTGCCCCCCTCTGATGCCAAGAGCCAATTAGAGCACTGGCATAAAGAAGTGCCAAATTGAAACCTCTTCTCTGAATGAGATAAATCTATTCATTCAACAGACACTCCCTGTTCAAGGTTTCTGGCTGTGAAGGTGAGACACTAACACATACAAAGTTTCAGGCAACAAATCAGTCACTGCGAAGCTACAACAGATACAATACAACAATGTTCTCAGTTTCTAGTGAGAAAAGAGGCATTAATTGATACACTACATGCAAAATCTTCATCCAATGCTATAGCAGATTCAGCACATTCAGACTTATACCAAGGGAGAAAAGAAGTAAACTGACCATGTTCTCTATCTTTGGCTCAGAAAGGAAGAAGATGGTATTGAAGATACACTATTGGAACAAATCTAAGCTCCACCAAGCAAGCCTTCAATTGAGGATTGTTAAGGATCTTCTGCTTCAAGGCCTCATAGCTGTGTTCCACATACAGTATGTGTGTTCCAGAAAAATCCTTTAGATCCCACATCTCACAGCCCTGTGGGCTGTGTGATGTATTGTACAAGCAGTTCCCAGTTCCTTTCACTACTAAGGACTGCCAACTCAAACTCATGGCAATGTGTAACTTTTTGATATAGTGACTAATTCTTTGTATTAATTTGTATGATGTTATTTATATGTTTTAGCACAAATTGCTCATACCCCAATGAGGTATGGGTTTATGGGTGGCGTTTGAAGGCACACCTCCTTTAGAAAATTTTATGTTTTCATACAAGTAAAAATTGTATGAATTTGTATGAATTAGCCACTTACATAAACAGTACATAAAGAGTTATTTTGTCTTGTGATATTAAGCTGGTTTTGCTCACTCAAACACATTTAACACTAGAACATACTGTATAACTTATACCGGCAGTATGGGTAAATTTTACCTTATATATATATACATAGGGAAATACTGGGAAATCTCTGTAGACTGATAGCATTTCATGTCGTTCAGCCTTAAAATCTTAAAATTTGAGCACAATCACTTTTTGTCATCACTTTAGACATTACACAAGATAATCATAAGATAATTAAGGTCTAAAGTGATTTTTATGAATTATTAACGATTTCTTCTGACCAGCTGTAAATGTGAGTAGTGGAAGAAAGTAGTTTGTACAAAAAGGTTTTTGAGACTGCAGCCTCTAACCAATGCATGCCTCCCAGCAGTGCCAATGTACAGCCATATATACAGCTACTCATGTGATATTGCATATACAGTAAAAATTATTAGCCCCTTTGATATTTTTTTTTTTCTTTTTTAAATATTTCCCAAATTATGTTTAACAGATTCAGCACATTTTCACAGTATATCTGATAATAATTTTTCTTCTGGAAATAGTCTTACTTGTTTTATTTCGGCTAGAATAAAAGCAGTTTTAAATGTTTGAAAAGTGTCAAAATTATTAGTCCCTTTAAGCCATATTTTTTTTTGATAGTCTACAGAACAAACCATCATTATACAATAACTTCCCAGGTAGCAAAGAATTCTGGCCCAGATTTGGCATAAAGCTGGCACAGCAGGCATTTATCCGGCACTGGCATAAAGCATGTGGGCCAAATATGGCCCAGGTTTGAAAGAGGTGGCACTGTCTTAAAGGTGGCACACAAGATTTAAGCTAGATGTAAAATGTAATATTTGGCCCAGATGGTAAAAATGTATATGTGGGCCACGTAAGTTTAGCCGGTCTTGATCCACATTTTAAATACATTAAAATATTTTTGGAGTAAAGAAAAAAATTCTAGAGTGTATGAGTGTTTCCCAGTGATGGGTTGCAGCTGAAAGGGCATCCGCTGCATAAAACATATGCTGGATAAGTTGGCGGTTCATTCCGCTGTGGCAACCCCAGATTAATAAAGGGACTAAGTCAAAAAGAAAAAGAATGAATGAATGAATAAATGAACAAAAAAAATTCTACCAATCAGATTGCTTTGAGAAAATGCATGCCCACAGTGTGGCTAAAGCGCAATGCATCATGAGTTTAT
>CAIGQZ010000690.1:13228224-13243345 GCA_903798205.1 Danio tinwini
TGTGTGTGTGTGTGTGTGTGTGTGTGTGTGTGTGTGTGTGTGTGTGTGTGTGTTGTCCCCGATTATGTCAATAGACTGGTCTGTCTTAGCAACTGGTTAAATCGTCACCTTACAATTATAAGGTTCTGTCTGACATTTTTGTCAAAATTGAGTTATTGACATATTCTTATTAAATGACAACTTACTTACATTATGGGATGTTTTTTATAAGTTGTTTACATTTTAAGACCTTTTATAAAAACAAAAACAAATGTTACACACATGCTGTTTGCTATGGAATGCAAAAACTTTGAAGCTCAATATCTCAAAATCATTCAGAACGCAGACAGAACCTTATAATTCCAAGGTGACGAAATGTTAAGGACAAAGCTAAATTGTTTCTACTTTATAATTAATGTTCTCAACTCGCAATACAACTTTACAATGAATACAATTGTTTGTATTCAATACTTTATTATTATAATTTTTCAATTTCTCCATGCGCTCCATCCAAGCTTTGAGTGAGAGAAGTGCTCTGTTCGCGGATGGTCTCCCTTTAACTTGATGACACCAACGATGTCCATCGCTGCATCGTAGGACAGGCTTTCATTGTCTGATGAGGAATCTAACACACTCCCTACCTCCGGAGTAGCGAGCTCGGCATCGGATCTAAAAGCGCTGGAGCCTCTTCCTGGTGAAGTCATTCCCGTCTCCTGTCCACGGCGTGTAGGTTAATTGCCTCCCTCCGAGCCAGAGCCCACATAGCTACAGGCCAGGCTGCTTCCGCCCTGCACGCTATGGCCACTTACCAATGCTACCAAGTGCAGGCACTGGCCCAGCTGCACGAGGGTGGTTCCGACTCAGGTTTGTTACACGAGCCCCACACCGACTGTGCTCTGCGGACCACAAGTCCGCTGCGTGTGCCCTGGGAAGGACAATGGCCACATCAGTGGTCCTGGAGCGCCACCTCTGGCTGAACCTGGTATAAGATATGTGCAATGTTGACAAAGTTTTTGCTTTTTTCACCGTTAGTGAATTCACCCAATAATTCACGGTGGTGTAGTTGGATGCGATGGGCAGAATCTATCGGCGGGAACGTAAGCTGCTCCCCCCGTCGAACCATCCACATCCACTGCTCGTTGCCAAGGTCGCCTGCCTGCGAGAGCTGCCCTGTCCCCGCCTGCACCTTTAGCCAAGCAGCATCATCGAACACCTTGCAGGAAACCAGCGCTCTCTGCCCCAGGGTGCCGTTAATCCAGTTAATACACCACCAAGCGTCCCTGAGACGGGCCATCTGGAGAAGAGGGAACTTGCTCTTTCCCGGGTGAGGGGCTGGGCTCTTCATCCAACGGCGTTTAAGAATGCCATCAAACCCTCAAAGAAAAAGCATTTTTCCCTTCCCCGGATGTGACAGCCTGAACACTGCCAATCTGGAACGTTATGCCTTCCAGCTCGCAGGATCGGTGTATTTCACCAGTGGCTTGAGAGGTGTGGGAGGACGGTCTCCCTTCTCTCACACTTCCAGCCCCCCCTTTCGGAGCCTGGGTGCGAGGTCAGAATCAATCTCTTGCCTCCTGCTCCTCAGCGAGACCCCAGCGTTCCCTGAATCAACCCTCTCACTCCAAGCTACCCCACTGCTGGTACGTCAGCGATCATAGCGATGAAGCCATTGGTGAGGGCTCTGCCTGCCTGGTTGTACAGGCCAACCCGCTGCAGTGGCTCATATGCACGATCAGACTCGGCTATGTGATTCAATTCGAGCAAGGCCCCCCCAAGTTCACGGGTGTGTATTTCACCAGGGTCAGCCCTGTGTCTGCCCCTATCTTGCGAGAGGATATTACTGTCCTCCTGGTGAAGGATGCAATCTAGCCAGACTCTCCAGCCAAGATGGAGAGCGGGTTTTACAGCCTGCATTTCATCGTACCCAAAAAGAGCTATGGGCTACGGCCAATCCTAGATCTGCACTTTTTGAACCGCTGTCTTCACAAGCTGCCGTTCAAAATGCTTACACAGATGCGCATCCTCTGGTGCGCTCATCCTCGAGATTGGTCTGCAGTAATAGACCTGAAAGACGCGTACTTCATGTCTCCAAACTTCCATGCCAAGTCAGTTTCGGCAGTCTGCATTTGAAGGTCGAGCCTGGCAATACAAGTTCTCCACTTCGGGCTCTCTCTGTCTCCATGGGCTTTCACTATGCTTGTGGAAGGAGCCCTAGCGTCCCTTCCTCATACTCAATTATCTCAACTAACTGATTTAGCGCTCACGGGATCAATTGATTACGCACAGAGACAGGGTGCTTCGGCACCTCAACCTATTGGGGCTTCAGGTCAACCAAGAAATAGCAAGTGCGCCCCCGTGCAGAGCATCTCTTTTCTCGGGTTGGAGCTGGACTCGATCACCATGACTGCGCGCCTCCCCCGAGAGCATGCCCAGCTGATGCTGACCTGTCTGAGAGAGTTCAACAGAGAAACTGTGGTCCCACTGATATTATTTCAGAGGCTCCTGGAGCATATGTCACCCGCAGCCGCTTTTTCGACACTCGGGTGCTCCATATGAGACTGCTTTAGCATTGGCTTCGCAATCAGGTCCCAAGATGCGCATGGCACATGAGTGCACACTACGTGACTATCTCTCCGCTGTGTCGCAGTGCACTCTGCCTCTGGATGGACCCTGCATTTCTACAGGCCTGTTTGTCTCTAGAAGAAGTCTCCAGGCATATTATTGTTTCTCTGGATGCTTCCAGTTGTGTTGGGGGGCCGTGTGGTGCGAAGAAGCTTCTTCTCTGGGACAGACACCATTTGGCACCCACGCCCAGATCTATGGAACCTCATGTATGGTCCATAGATAGAGCACAGAGGACTTAGGTGACCTACCGGTTAGGTGGTTAACGCCATCACTCAGCCTAGAGCACCCTCTATGAGGAATGCCTATGCCCTGAAGTGGAGTCTATTTGCTGTGTGGTATACTTTTTCCCAGAGAAGGACCCTGAACATGTCAGATCAGTGTGATGCTATCCTCCTTCAGTTGGCTGAAGTTAAGGCTGTCCCCTCCGCACTGAGGGATGGCCGTTATGATTGTGGTGCGCTCAGAAGGCATTGCCTCATCATCCAGCAGAGATGGCAAAAGTACACACATCCTTTACTTAAGTAGAAGTACAGATAATAATGTTTAAAATGACTCTGGTAGAAGTAGAAGTACTGACTACACTTTTGTACTTAAGTAAAAGTAAAGAAGTACCGCCTGAAAAATGTACAAAAGTAAAAAGTACTCATTTCAACCACAGTCCAAAGACATACGGTATAGGCGAATAATAATCCAACTAAATTTGCAGTAGTTTATATGTGTGCGTGTGTGAATGTGAATGTGTATGGGTGTTTCCCAGTTCTGGGATGCAGCTTGAAGGGTATCCGCTGCGTAAAACAAATGCTGGAATAATTGGCGGTTCATTCTACTGTGGCAAACCCTGATAAATCAGGGACTAAGCTGAAGGATAGCAAGTGAGATAGGTAGGTAATCATACTGACGCGAACTCACAACGTTCAGCATGTAGTTTTGCCACTGCTAGATCAAAAACAACAGCTGCCATTTATGTTGATACACTTTGTTTATCTTAATAAATAATGTCTTACATTTTACACTGAATTCTATCCAAAATATATAGATTTTTTTATTTTGCTAAAATAAATTCTTATCAGATATGACTGCAAACAATTTTTTTTGCATTAGGCTAAAGCTGCTTATTCTCTTCAAAGAGTAGCTCTCATATATAACACGCTATTTCAGTGTTTTTTTCAGGTATTGTGGTTATTTTATTTAATGGATAAACATTAATTCTGTTACAGTTTTTCTCAGTCACGTTGGTGCATTTCTTAGATCAGAATTGAAATGCTCAAAACCCCTGTTCAATATTTAGATCATCATTGTATCACTTGTGCACATCAGAAAAGCAGTTTCTCTTTATGAACAAGTTGCAATGCATTTGTTTATCCATGCAAATGATTGTGCAATTCTATGATGTTTACTATGTTATCAGTTGCTGATGTCATGTTGATCAAAATGTATTATCTCTGTTGAATAGACTCACCCCCACAACATTTAATCATTCAAATGCCTGAACAAGTTGTCTTAATATTTAGTCATAATGCATTTTTTTACATGACTCCCAGGTGAATCTTGACTTTTTCTAATGAAGGTCTAAAAGGAGGTTGTCTTCTTCACATTTCTACTTTTGTTTTGTTTTTTTGTGCTATGAGGTGCTCTCTTTTCCTTTCTGTATCAGAATGACATGATCTGGCAACTAATTACAGTACAAACAGCTAAAATATTGCCATAGTTTACACCAGAACAGCCCTCCAGAGTACAGTTATATTGACAACATGACTACTAAGTAATTTGAGTCTTATTCATATACAATGACACAAGGACATGCCATTTTGACGCCACTGACATGTTCACTGACACAGAAATTTAGATTTGAGAGTGAACTGAAGAATTTTGAGCAGGAGACTGGCTTTTGCAGGTAATCCATGGTGTTTTGCTAATTTTACGTGTTGTTTTGAGAAATGCGCTTAAGCCTACTGTTTTACAAATTTAAATTCTGATCTGAGAAATGTGCTAAAGTGACTGAGAAAAACTGTAATACATTTATTCTATGCTAAAAGCAACATACACAGGTAAGACAGGTATACATACACATAAATTGCCCAGTATACTTACCTTTGTTGTTGTTAAATATTTGTTAAAGTTATTAATTGAAGACAACAGTATAGGCCTTTGTAAAATCATACAGTCAATAAAAATAGAAAAACAGCATAAATTCTGTATTAGGAAATATGAACTCATCAGAAATAAAGGAAATAAAACGCAATGCATACATTTTTTTATAAAGTATTTGATTGTTTTAGTACTAAATGTACTAATCTTTACAAAAAAGCCCTATTTTTTTGTGGTATTAGATTAAAAGACCAGAGAAAGCCTGTGCAGTATGATCTGAAGTAGACAAACGGCTAAAGCATTTAAACAGCATGTTTTTGACGGGAATGTGTCTCATTTACCTGTGATTCGATCAAGCAAAAGTTGTCTTATTATCGTATAAACAGGGCAGTATCAGTCATGTTAAATTTGCAGACTCTGCGTAGTAATCCTTGCCTTTCTCATTGTAAGCTTCATGAACTAGGCCATGTACGGTGCGCGATTGAAGAAGCCGCGAGCTGCAGCACGCAGGCGCGCAATGAGGAAAAATAGACTGACTGCATCAAAAATGCGCTCATATTATTGTGCAGCGACAAGACATAATATAGATCACGCCACCAAACACATGAAAACGAAAGTAACCACTGTGGTTTTAAAAATGTAAGAAGTAGAAAGTACAGATATTTGTGTAAAAATGTAAGAAGTAAAAGTAAAAAGTTGTCAAAAAAATAAGTAGTGGCGTAAAGTACTGATACCAGAAAAAACTACTTAAATATAGTAACAAAGTATTTGTACTTCATTACTTCCCATCTCTGTCATCCAGTTCCCAAAGGGGCGAGTCGTGGATATTAATTCTATCCTGTTCCCCTCTCATACCCATTTGGAGATCTCTATTAGAAGAGATCTGCCCAATCACTTGACTCAGTATCTTTTAGTTTTCTGTCCAGGTAGACAGCTCAACTTTTTTTCTGTCAGGTAGACAGGTGGTTGCGTTGGCATTGGTCAAATGGGCGGGTATCTGGAGGCATTTTCGATCAGCGAAATGTGCCAGCGTTTTGAACCGGCCCACTCTCTTGTTTAACTGAGACACCGGCCCACGTAGGTGCCCTAGGTTCCTACAGCATTCTTTTTAGACTATGTAGTGAACCTGCAAGCGCTGCCCACCGAGAAGGCAGACCCAGCCACTTTATTGCTGTGTCCTGTTCGCGCTTTGCGTATTATACTGACCGTACCCAAAGCTTTATATACTTTGAGCAGCTCTTTATCTGTTACGGTGATCGGCAGAAGGGATGTGCCGTATCCAAACAGAGGTTGGAACAAACCAACTGATCATTGGATGCCATCTCCCTCGCTTATCAGTGCCAGGACGAGGCGTGTCCCCCAGGAGTGAGAGTGCACTCCACTCGGAGCGCGCATCCTCTTGGGCGTTAGCAAGCAGCGCCTTTCTAACAGACCTTGTAGAGCTGCGGGCTGGGTGACACCTAATACATTTGCGAGATTTTTTAAACTTTGAGGGGAGCCAATTTTCTCACGTGTGTGAAATTTGGTTAGGTGTTGTAAAACCCTTGCTGTGCCTTTCTCTCTATCACAGAAATACAATCACGTGTTTTGTCATCAGTTTAGATATTACGCTAGAGAATCATTCAAATACTAGCTCTAAAGTGACATTTGTGAATTAGTAATGGTTTGTGCTGTTCTGACGTCAGCTGCAAATGTGAATGAATCCTGGAAGAAAGTAGTTCCTCTTACAAAAGGGTTTTTAGACTCTCTTTGTTTGATTTTCTTTTTTTATATATACGATTATGTCGTAAAACTGTTGTATAAAATAAATATCTCACTCATAGCAGTGCAATGTGGCTGTATATCATCATTGGTGGGACACTAAGGCATGCCTCCCACCAGTGCTGATATACAGCCATATTGCACTGCTACGAGTATTGGTTATATATGTATATACAGTGCATCCAAAAAGTTTCATAGCACTTCACTGTTTTCACATTTTTTTTTATTTTACAGCTATATACAATTCTATACACAATACCCTATAATTACAATGTGAAAAAAATAAAATTGCTGCAAATTTATTAAAAATAAAAAACCTGAAAAATCACATGTACATAAGTAATCACAGCCTTTGCCGTGAAACTCTAAATTGAGCTCAGGTACATTCTGTTTCCAATGATCATTCTTGAGATGTTTTAGCAGCTTAATTGGAGTTCAACTGTGGTAAATTCAGTTGATTGGACATGGTTTTGAAAAGGCATACACCTATCTATATAAGGTCCCAGGGTTGACAGTGCATGTCAAAGCACAAACCAAGCAAGAAGACAGAGGAATTGTCTGTAGATCTCAGAGACAGGATTGTCTCAAGGCACAAGGCTGGGGAAGGTTACAGAAAATATATATGCAGCTCTGAAAGTTCCAATGAGTACAGTGGCCTCCATTATCCGTAAGTGGGAGATGTCTATTGTTAGATGGCCATCTAAGCAGAGTGATAGGGGAAGAAGGTACTTAGTCAGGGAGGTGATCAATAACCTGATGCGATGGTCACTCTGTCTGAGCTCCAGCATTCTTCTGTGGAGAGAGGAGAACCTTACAGAAGGACAATCATCTGTGCACCAATCAGGCCTGTATGGTAAAGTGGCTAGACAGAAGCCACTCCCCACCTGGAATTTGTCAAAAGGCATCTGAAGGACTTTCAGACCATAAGAAACAAAATTCTCTGGTCTGATAAGACTAAAATCGAACTCTTTGAAGTTAATGCCAGGCGTTACGTTTGGAGAAAACCAGGCACCATTCATTACTAGGCTAATACCATTCCTACAGTGAAAAATGGTGGTGCAGCATAATGATGTGGTGATGTTTTTTTAGCAGCAGGAACTGGAAGCCTAGTTAGGATAGAGGGAAAGTTGAATACAGCAATGTACATCCTGAATGAAAGCCTGCTTCAGAGTGCTCTTGACCTCAGACTGGGCCGACGGTTCACCTTCCAGCAGAACAATGATCCAAAGCACACCGCCAAAATAACAATGCAGCGGCTTCACAACACCTCGGTGAATGTCTTAAAGTGGCCCAGCCAGAGCCCAGAACTGAATCCTATTAAACATCTCTGGAGAGATCTGAAAATGGCTGTACACGGTAACTTCCCATCCAACCTGATAGAACTTGAGATGTACTGTAAGAAGAAATAGGCAAAAATTCTGAAAGATAGGTGTGCCAAGCTTGTGGCATCATATTCAAAAAGACTTGAGGCTGTAAGTGCTGCCAAAGGTGCATCAACAAAGAATTGAGCAAAGGCTGTAAATACTTATGTACATGTGATTTTTCAGGTTCTTAATTTTTTATAAATTTGCAACAATAAAAAAAAAATCTTTTATCACATAGTCATTATGGGGTATTATATGTGGAGGATGGTGAGGGAATAAATTATATATATATATATAAATTATCATATATATATATATATATATATATATATGAACCAGATAAATCCTCAAAATATTTCTCAATAGGTTAATCATCCTGAAGCATTAACTGACAAAAACACAGGACAATATTTATTGCATATTTATTAATACATAAATATCAATTATTTGCAATTATTTCGCATATAGATTATTTTTTAGCATTACATTATTTTGTGTATTTTCACTATATATTATTTTACTTTATATTTTGATTATTAATAAACAAGGAAATATATTCCTTGCTTAAGACCATTTCCCAATACTCAATTCACTTTTTTTTCTTACCGGTTTCAGTTTGGCACAGCAGGAAGTTTCATATACAAAATGCATCAAAACCCATTTGCAAGCAAGCTGAAAGTTTGGGCTCTTTCAAATCTGCTGGGCACATGACCTGTGAGAGGCTGTCACTCCACAGGGGTGCGATCAATCGTTTCAGGATAATCTGACCCAGACTGCACAATTTCTGAAAAAGCACTTCACCAGATGTACACTTGAGGGCTGCTATTATTTTAAAATGCCAACTATGAAAAGCATTCTCTGTAAAAGATCCATGCCAAGAAAATGCCATATAATGACAATATGAACCATTTCTCTTTTTTAGGCACTGTGACAAATTACATGAACTCAAATCAACCAAAATAGCAAGGTACAAATAATAATAATAATTCTAAGGTAGCATGTTCTGTCGAGTGCTAACTGTGTGAATGTACGAGAAAAACGCAGAAACTACAGGAAGTAAAACGACAAATCGATAAGACCAATCATCCATTCTCTCGTGGGGTTAAAGCAGCATTATATTGGCTTATGAGAATTAACTATTGAGACACAGAGTCAACTGAGAAAGGTCTCTGCTGGTGAATACAACACAGAGGACCTATATTAATCGCTGCTTTTGCAGGTATGTAATTAGGGTTGAGACCCAAATTGTATCTCAGTTTCCGTCGCAACACATAAACATCCCTATTAGCTGTGATGTTAAAACTCTCTTGGTTGAAGTAATGAGGCAAAAACACGAGCCTTTGAGGGCATTGTTCAATACGTCCAGTTAGGATAACTTTAAACGTCTTAATTGCGTCCAATGGTCCATGAGGGTTTTTAATGGCTGTTGATTCTATCTTTGCACACAACTAAAGGGTTTCTTATTAATGTATGTAGCCTAGTTTATGTTAAAGCATCGGCTTATGCTTTAATTAGTCGTGTGCTGTAATGAGCTCATTATAGTAAAGGAAGTTGTTAATTAAAGTTCTGTGTATTTGTTAGTAAGTGCAGTAAATGAGGTAATGCTATGCTAACAACAGTAAGCTAACTAACTTTTGTGATATATTCTTCAAAGATTTGCCCAATGTAACTGAAATTCAAGAGGAAATGTCCCTTTGTTTGCTTATAATACGCTTTAAGGGAGAATAAAAAATGTGAACATCAACTGTCAAAATTCACATTTTTCATAATTAAGTTGGTTTAGCACAAAATGGCCTGAACTGAGCTTATTCAAGTATTTCTGTATTCTTTACTGCACTGTTGGATAATTTTCTGGCAAACTGACAGAACCCCAGAGCCATTTACCTACATTTCCTGATGCTAGAGACTTGAAATTGTTTCATTAAATGCTTTACCTGAAGCAAGAAGCAAATGTGTTGAAACAGCTCACGATTGAAGAGATATATGCTGTAATGTGCTGCACAATGTGATTTATGATCTGAAGTAGGAAACTAAATACTCTGCTGGTCCAGGGAAAACATTACAATCAAATACTGAAATTCTTTACTATAAAATCTGAAAGAAATTGATGCTGCTCATCTCTAACTGTTTAAAAAGTACACTGTAAAACCCAAAGAGTTAAGGTTACTTAAACCGTTTGAGGAAACCGATTGCAACAAACCTTTTAAGTTCAAAAACTAATCCTAATGAGTACTGTAAACTTAATCCATTTAAGTAAATGAAGCAATTTGAGCACAGTAAAACCCAATAAATGAAGAGAACTCTAACCAACTGTGTACTGTGAACTTACTCCATTTATGTTGAAGTAATGAGGTATTTAATTAACTCATTGCCTTCAACACTGAGTTCAAAACTCTTTTCAAATGAGTAGAATTAACTTTCAGTAAATTTTGAGTTAACTACACTCATTTCATTTGATAAAGTTGACTGTTGAGTTTTACGGTGTAGAATAGTAGTGCAAAAACATTCAGATATGTTAATCAAATCGATTAGAATAGTTTTTTATGGAATATGCTTATGAACAAATAAATAAATATAATAATCAAATTGTGTGGAGAACCACTTGTTCTGCCACATATTCATATTTAAGTCACTATATTGCTTATATGTGTATTTAGAGATGTCACAGTATATATATTTGAATGTCCCCATCTGGAAGCATGTCATTATTCTGCCCTCATTCATTTGTACACCAATAGTAGATGAACTACTTGTCAACACTGTTAAAGTGATATTTCTCATTCATACAATAATCTTACGAAAATACATACAAATCTTTTTAGAAATGTCATCTGGTATCCGGTTTAAGGTTAGCATCTTGAGCTGAAACACAAAATGGTGGATAATGTCAACTCTGTTTTCGTCAACTATGTTATGTGTGATTTAAAATGTTTAACAATGTTAAACAACAATTAGTGACATAATCAAATGATCCATATCACATATACGCTTTTTTCTCCATTATTTTACATTAATAATGTGTGATTTGACTTTATTTTCCTGCAATATATTTTGCAACACGAAAACAGTTTCACCTGATGGTTTGAATAGTTCCATTTAACGTTTTTCTGGAGAGTCTAATAGTATTCAGGTAGAGAAATTGAATAATCCCACTGCACATAAAATACTTTTCTGACTTTTCTAGTCCAAATAACTAAATTCTTAAATTATTATTATTATTTTTTTACTTTCAGAAGTAATAGGTCAAATTTAAGTTAATATTAAAACAAGTAAACAAAATCTGCCAATGGGTTGAGTAAAATAATCTTGTTCTTGGTTTGAAATTTTAAATTTTGGACTACAGAAACAAGACAAAAAAAATCTCACATATAATTCAGACTCAACTTTGATATCCTGCAATGTTACTATTGTAAATGTGCACATTGTGATTCCAATGCTGAAACGATATATTGTGCGACACAAAGTAAAACAATTGGATGATACACAAAGGCAAATGCACAAACAATTCTGGAATGAGTCATAACTAAACACACGATTAGGTATACACAAACAACTACATTTGCACTTAAAAAAAAACTATTAATTAGCCCATGTGACACAAAAATGTAAAAATATGTTATGCTTAAAATAAATTTTGTCCTCCACCATGACACTCACAATGTGAAATGAATGCTCCAGGCATGATACAGAGATGACACTTGGGTAACACTTTATTTTGATGGTCCATTTGAGTATCAGTAGACTGTCTGCTTAATATCTATTGATACTGACATTTAACGGTCCTTCAACAGACATTTAACTGACTATAAGAAACTTTGCAAGTACATGTCAACTTACACTAACCCCAACCTAACAGTCAACTTATAATCTAATGAGAATTAATTGACATGTACATGCAATGTAACTTATATTCAACAAACGGACCATCGAAATAAAGTGTGACCAAAGGCTGGGACTTTGCTATTCCATCACCATAATACTACATGGTTCTGGTATGGGGGGCAACTTAATTGTTTTATGTTCAATCCACTTAAATTAGTAAAAACAATTAAGTTAACCTAACCAAATTGTGTTGGAACAACATAAAGATATTAAGTTACCTTTTTAGTTTTTACAAATTTCAGTGGATCTAACATAAAACAATTAAGTTGTCCATAAAAAAACTGAAGAATTGTGTTGTTTCAAGTGATAAGCAAAAGTCTTTGTTTCAGTGTAGGGTTAAGCAACAAATGGACAGTTTAACCCAATCCAGGGTCATTATGGATGCGTTCCCCAATATACATTTCAGGAGAGAGCAAAATATGTCCCAGGAGGTATGTTTTTTGCAGTTTTTCTTTTCGTGAATCTTCACGCCCGCTCTTCTTAAGTAAATCCACCAGAGGCCACTGTCGACTGACTGACTGACCAACCGACCAATACACCCACCCACTCCTTTCCCTAAACCCAGCCGATAGTGTTTTCAAAGCAAATTGACCAGCGCCCATCCCTTTCCCCTAACCCAACCAACAGTGTTTTCAAAAGCAATCCAGAAAAGCAATGCCCTTACGACAACCTGATTTTTTACCCCTTTAATTAATCTTACGACATTCTCACCCTGTTATTTGTTTATTTTTGCTTTTTTGCCTTTTTTGTTGTTTTACCTGCTTCTGGAACCGTTCTTTGCTAGACTTGAACCCTGTTGTCAACATCAACTTTGCTCTGCATCTCAAGTCCTCCAACATACGCGGCGAGCCACTGGGGAAACTGGTAACAGCGGAAAAGCCATCCACACAGAGCTAAGCAGTCAATTGGTAGTGTGAAAAAAAAACAGAAGCCATCAGTGGCGGCATATCATCCTGTATTGTTTGTTTTAAAGATGAAATGCAGCCATATGTACTTCTGGCTACATAATTCGCTCTCTCCAGAAATGTATATGGGGCTACGTATTTACAATGAGCCTGTGTTGGGTTAGCCCTATAATTAAAAAAAAAAACAACAAAAAACTTATGACACATCTGGACAAAACCATCTCATGTCAACTAACATGAGAATTACATAATCAGATCTACTGAGGAGCTATGCTATTTCGGATGTTTTGAGTCTGGGTGTCTTTGTAGCTGTCTCTGGAGAACAAGCACCTCATGCACTGCCTCATTCAGCTCCTCTTCACTTGCTGACGGGATCAATATTGCAGCTTCAAGTCCAGACTTTAAGAGAATCCCAAGCATACGTTAACCTTAAACTTGAAAGTGACAGGTTTACCTCAGCCAGCTCAGTGTTACCTTGGGAACCAAATTTGTAGTGGGTCGCCTTCCAGAAGATGAATAATGCAAATATGTGGATTTGTGTTTCAAAAAGATACAAAAATAACAATAATAATAAATCAGATTACAGCCTGTTGATTGGCACAACGGCACTGATGGTAAAAAAGGACATTAAAGTGTGCATCCCATGAAATGATCATTCTCAGGTTTGAATCAAGATATAAAAAAAAGATTTTGAGATGCAAAACCCCCTTGGCAATTCACCCAGTATCACCGTATACTCAGCTCTTTCCTACAGCCTTCGTCTGCCTGAGTAGCAAAACATAGCAGAAAAATGACAGCTGTGTGACAATTAAAGAGTTCAGCCATCAGCAGCCGCCACTGGGGGGAAATTTTCTTGGCTGTCAAAAGGCTTATTATATTCAACCACCTGGCAATGACTTGGATAGCAGAGAGTCAGTAAAAGGCCAGAGTGTTTGGTAGCTTCAGATGGTTTACTCTCATTTAGATTGCAGTTGTTCTGCCTTTCAAGTTCAAAAGCACATTACAGGCCTTGTGGAAGAAAGTAAAACTGAACGTTGAGGGTCTCAGGAAACAAATAAGCCAGATTGGCCAGATTGATGCAAAACTCAAAATCATTTTTGTTTGCTTAGTTTGCACAATTATTGCCTGAGAAATTCTGTTTTCTGAAACAGAATTACAACTGTTAAAATATTCGGTCACACTTTGTCTTTTATTTTACAATTCTTGCTATTAGCAATCTATTGACTATGACTTTTAAGCTCAGTAAACTTCTAATTTGCTGCTTATGCTTATTTATTAGGTGTATGTATTGGGTAGGATTAGATGTAGAATACAATCATGCAGAAAATACACTTTTTAAGTACAAATAAACTTATACAGTCTAACTCTTAACTGCAATACAGGCTAATAGTGAGAATTGGTGCTTAAAGGGCACCTATGATGAAAATCATCTTTTGTAAGCTGTGTGGACAGAACCGTGTGTAGTCATACTGGAGTGATATAACACAATTAGTCTCTTTTTTAAAAAAAAAATCTGGCATTAAAATAGGATCCAAATCCCTCCCATTTTAAGGCCCACCGCAATGTGACGTAGAAGTGTGGTTTCCCCACCCACTGAATTGATTGATAGCTGCGTATTAACATAATAACAGAACATTCTCTATAGTAAGGCATACGTATATATATATATATATATATATATATATATATATATATATATATATAATCCACAAGACAGGATGTGTGCAAAGCAAGCCGGATTAAACAATCTCTTCAGCTTTATGCGATCAGCAGCACCTCAATAATTAGTTTTACAAGT
This sequence comes from Danio tinwini, assembly GCA_903798205.1. Lineage (NCBI taxonomy): Eukaryota > Metazoa > Chordata > Actinopteri > Cypriniformes > Danionidae > Danio > Danio tinwini. The sequence goes on from CAIGQZ010000690.1 coordinate 13,242,627, forward strand.
TTAAAACATTTCTAAAACTTGCATGTTTGTAATAAAGACAGTAAAATCAATTTGTAAATCTTCCCCACAGCCGCATGACAGTACAATTATAGAAGAAGAAGCTTCAATGCCAGTTAATGTACAGGTTTATTTTGTACATTAACATAACGTATATCCATACAGAAGTGGATATTAACATGTACCCTGTCAAAGACTTGCTAGTGTGATCAGATCACTAGCTAGAAAAGCTAGTGTGTGTGTGTGTGTGTGTGTGTGTGTGTGTGTGTGTGTGTGTGTGTAAACTTTAGAACAACATTGAGTGTGACTCAATGCAGAAAGACTTGAATTAACTCCACAACAAATACATCAAATAACCATTGGGAATGTTCTTACTCTAGTAAGGGACATCTCATTCTTGTCTGTCACTGTGCTGTTTATGCGTGAGACGCAGCAGCAGAAGCTACACCCATTATAGCAATAGTGACCAATCTCTTTGGATCTGACACTCATGTGAGAATGTTGGGCGGGGAGAACCAGCTTATTTCCATTAAAGGCACAGGCTACAAAAACAGCTACAATGTCAAAACAGCTTACATTTCCAATATACACAAAGGTAAAGATACATTCTGGAGACATCTTAAATCTTGGAAAAAAGGTAAAATAGGTGCCCTTTTGTATTTATTTATTTATTTATTTAGTTAGTTAGTTAGTTAGTTAGTTAGTTAGTTAGTTAGTTAGTT